>JAYKAV010000557.1:42328-75324 GCA_035582835.1 Phoebastria nigripes | reverse complement strand
ACACCCAGATACCAAATAATGCCCAATGCCAGCGTTTTAATAACAAATCTCCCTGGCAAAACATCACTAATCACTGCAGAGCACAGCAGACTGCAGAAACCAGCACCAATCTTTAACATGTACAGCAAAAACAAGAGCATGATGCAGGTCAGATAAACTAATATGGTGACCAACAACTGTTAACAGATATAAATTCCTTAATACATTCTAGTTAATCTGTTGTTATCTCAACCCTTCGTGCCCTGCATTGGGTGCCAAAAAGGACTGTCGTGGTTTAACCCTGGCAGCACCTAAACACCACGCAGCCGCTCGCTCACCCCCCGGCTCCAGTGGGATGGGGGAGAGAATCGGGAGGGCACGAGTAGGAAAACTCGCGGATTGGGATAAAAASAGTTTAATAATTGAAATAAAACAAAGTAGAACAGTAATAATAACAGTGGTAACAATAACAACAATAGAATATACAAAGCAGGCGATGCACAATGCAATTGCTCACCACCTGCCGAACTGATGCGTTGCCGAACCGACGCGTGCCCCAAAAAACACGCGAGCCCGTCCCAGAAACCCGAGCCCCCCCGCCCACACCCTTAGTTTTTATACTGAGCATGACATCGCATGGTATGGAATACCCCATTGGCCAGCTGGGTCAACCACCCCGGCTATGCTCCCCCCGCCAGCTTCCCCTGCACCTGGCAGGGCATGGGAGGCCAAAAAGTGACCGGTGCAAGCACCACCCAGCACCACCCAAAACATCAATGGGCCATCAACGCTCCTCTCATACCAAACCCAAAACACAGCACACCCTCCCCAGCTACTGGGAAGAAAGTTAACTCTGTCCCAGCCGGAACCAGGACATATATAAACACCTGATTGCAATTTGGTATTATTTTGGAAGTAAGATTTTCTTTAAGGCATTGTTTTGGAAATATAAACTGCCAATAGTATTCTGTAAATATATACTATCAAACCCAAACTCTTGCCTGACTAAAAAAAACCAAAGTGAGCTGTGATCTATAATATAACTCATGCTTCTTGTCTGCTTTGCAGGACTGATCCGTGATTTAGAGCTGCATGCCTGAAAATACAGAAAAGAACATAAACTACAACATTAAAAAAACAAAACACAGAAAACATTATCTGAATTCCTTGTTACAGCTGTTCTCCCAACAGCAGTTTTCATTTCCTCCTTTCACCCCTGTGATCTGTTGTCATTTCTCACGGTACACGTCTAATTCACTCAAATTACAGCCTCCAGAAAAAGCTGGTCAAGAATTTTACAAGTGAACAGTTTTTCACTGAAAAATATAGAAACACTGAACCCAAAAGGTTTCACAGAGGCATCTCATTTTCAATAAAATTCCACAAGATGCCTGCCTGCTTTCTGCCAGCTCAGCCATTGGGCTGCAGGGATGTCTGGGTCCTTAGGGTTGCAAAGAAGCCCGACTATGCAGATGAGCTCCCAGCTGGGATCTCCAGGGAACCCAGGCTCCCGAAGTCAAGAGCCCCAGGACCCTCCATCTCTATCTGAAGTGTTCAGTTCAGACAACTGTTTTTGCAGAAGGGAGAAAGGAGTCTGCAGTCCTAAGAGCTCCCATTTGAGATGTCCTCTCAGGGTTTTTCACCACCCTACCACACACTCTGATGGCAATTTTATAGTTGTAGAGTCCCTGGAAGCCACGTTCAGCCAGGTCTGACTGCTCCTGAGGCTGCTTTTCAGTGCAGGGGTTTCCCTGGGCATTTTTTTATGTGTTGCTCAGTCTTGTTTTCTGAAAAATCAAGCCAGAATTGTTCCTCTCTGTGGAAAATTTCAAATTGTCTGGGTTTTTTTTCTGAGTCAATATTAAAGCTTTCTTATGGCATTAGAATTACCCTGGAGAGGGAAATCCCAAGCTTTGAAATGCCATCCTCCAGAGATATTGGGAAGAGCTCTTCCAGAAATCTGGCATTCAGGGAATAAGACGTTACACCATGACAGACACAGGCAAACCTCCTCATCTGAGTAGCACCAGAAGTATTCTAAGTCACAACAGTTCCCATACTTTTAAAAAGGGATGAACATATCTCTCCAAACAGTCTTTCTCTGCTAGTACTGTCTCTAGGCAGACACACCACAGAGTCAATAGTGTGACCCCCTTAATCATTCCACTGGCATATCAGAGTAGATGTAATCATAAGGCAAATGCCTTTCTCCTGTACAGCAAAGCTGCATGTGAATGCATTAAATCCACGAATCTGGGAGAGGAGATATTTGTGTCTGCTGCCAAATGTCTGTACATTCAGATTCGGAACCTGGATGTACAAAGAGATCAGATAACACATAATTCTTCAATTTGTTCATACAAATGTCATTTCCATAAAACAAATACGGGAAGCTTAATCACATTGCAGGATCCACTATCACCCAGTAAAATGGTTCTGTAATACCCATAAGCTATAAATCTTGCTCTTAATGTTGTTCAGGATTTGGGAAACATAACTTTCCTTTTAATTTTCTTGAAATCATATGCATACACACACACACACACACATAAATATATGTATTTRATAGGTATGCTAATTTTAGGAAAACTGGGACATGTCCTTCCCATCTGGTTTGCATTTTTCTGTRCTGTGAATTCTTATTTCGTTGTTACAGAAGAGTTGGCAATGACTGAATCAATGCTTGTTCACAGGAAATAARCAGTAAGCAGTGATGTTCAAAACCACAGCACTGAAACTTTTTAGAGCTAAAAAATGCCACTCAACCCAGTTTAATTTTAAAATTTCTAGCGTTTTAATTAAAATATTACCCAAAAGTCTCTTCTCATGTTTTAAGGAAAATCCCCAAATACTTGTGCCAATAAATGGCAAATATCAGAAAGTTTTTCTTTCAAAAAAGTGAATAAGAATTATACATTATTTTCCAGTCAGCTCCAACTATAAACTCACAGGTGGTAGCTGAGTAATCCAAATCTCAATGCCCATTAAGAAGTTATTTTTGTGTGACCAAACAGCAAGGGATTTTAAGTGTAAAACTATATTTAAAATATTTTTAATGTGATTATATGATAATGATTCTATTCATACCTATTTCATATACAAGGCTATACATAAAATATGCTTCCAGTATTTATGCATAGGTGAGCAGTGCTCTGGGTAAGATATGAATAATGGAGGCATAGTCAGATGGTAATTTATCAGATCCTTCCGGCAGGTGATCTGATCATGTATGACAGCTATTGTTTACATGGATAACTATGATGACTGGGCCAGACTCCTTTCTCAGCAGTCCCAGTGGATGTCTAATGTGCTCCATTTATTTTTTTTAGGTAGATAAATTGCAGAGTACACACCACCATGCCTTTAGAAAATTGAAGGGACAGCATGGAAGCAAGCTGAACTGCTACTGTTGCCCTTTCATGGCTTTCTGGCAGCCGGGAAGCTTCTGGTCCTCTGGTAGAAGCTCCCATGAATGTTGTCTTTTTTCTCTTGACATGACATGCTCTATTAAGGCCTTTTAAAGGCTTCACCTTGGTCTCATGCTACTTCTCTTCCCAAGCTTCAAAGGGAATTTCATCTTAAGGTCTAATGTTTTACTGAGAGATTATCTTAACAAAAAGACTGATTAGCTTATCACAGTAGAACTTCATCTAACAGCTCCTCTATTTTTAAATGGTAGGACAAGCAAAAAGGCAAAAATTCCTCAAGTATGACTTTCTTGAATATGTTCGATGTCCTGCTGCAAAATATTTCCAAAATAGGGTAATTCAATTCCCCTTCCTATTGCATTTGAGGCTGTATTCTTCAGCTACCCTCCAGAACCAAGGAATCTAACAAATTCGAGAACAACATACAYCAATCTAGTTCAGGATGTTGTCTCCAACAGTAGCCAACAGATGTCTAGAGAAGAGAACAATCACAAATCAGTTCTCCTAACACCCTAGAAAATCACAGATAGGTCCTTTGTGAATTAGAAGTGTGTCCCTCTATTAATAATGAACTATTAATTTCTCTTTGACAAACTAGTCCAGTTTTCCCTTGAGCACACATATACTTTCAGCATCTAGAACATCCTGTGGAAATGCTTTCCATAGATTAACTACACACTCTGTGGAGAATCACCTCTTTCTGCTTATTTTGAATCTGGTGCGTGATAAACTCACCTGATTTTGGCATGTTCTTGTACTAGAGGGGACAAAAAAACCCAAAAGAAACTCCCCAAATCATAATGTATCTGTGTTTACCTCCATTCCACCTATGATTTGACAGGTTTCTTTTAAAACATCCTTAGTTACCCTTTTCCATAGGGCAAAGGAAGATCCTTACTCAATTTTTATCACTTCTCATACAGAAGCAATTCCATACCTTTGGGTATCCTGTAGTCTGTCTCTGTATCTCTTCTAATTTATTTTACCACTTCTTAGAAGAGGGAACAAATGCTGAAGAGAGTTTTCAAGGCACAGATGCACTACGGCTTTATAAACTGTTGTGACAATGATCTGCCTATTTTTTTGCTAATAATTCCCTACACACTGTTTGCCCTCCTCTGTTTATCACTCAAAAATGTAACCTGCCATTTTATTACCCAGTCCCTGCACAGATCTTCACAGTCAGCCTTTGTATATACTCCACTGAATCATTTACTGTCATCAGTAAACTTTGTCCCCTTCCTGTTCATCCCTTTTCCCTGATCATTTATGGACAAAGTAGCCCCAATGCATATAGTGTGGGACTCTACTGTCAACCTTCCCCCTTTGAGAATACTGACCATTTATTCCAGCTGACTGCTTTCCATCTTCTAAGTCAGTTATTTAGAAATGTGATGGCCTTCCCCTTTATGCCACGACAGCTGAATTGCTCTAAGACCCTTTGAGAAGGGACCTTGTCAAATACCTTTTAGAAATCCAGGCAGAGCATATCAACTGCATGTCCCCTGTGTATGTGCTTACAATCTTCTTCAAAGAACTACAACAGTTTTTCAAGGCAAAATCTGCTTAACTCTTCCTCAGTGTCTACTATTTATTCATATGAACAATAGTTCCTTTTTCAGAAGAGTGCCCAGCAATATTTTTCATACAAACGGTCTGCCATTACCATGATGTCTCCTGGAACCTCCCTCAAAAACTGGCATTGCATTAACTGTCTTCTAATTCTGTGACACTAAGGCAACTTTAATCATGAGACTACATATTACAGCTTACTAGCTCAGCTATTTGGGTTTTGAGCTCCCTTAAACTTGTAACAAATCTTTATGATTTTTACTACTTATTTTGGTGATTTATTCTATGTTGTCTTTTATATCAATTCAATTTTAAACCATTTGATCCAGTACATCTCCAAAAAAAAGGGTTCTGGTGCGGGAACCAAGCTCTTTCAAGATGAAACAGGGGTGTAAAACATTCATTTCACTTTTTTGCTCTGGCTTGGTCTTTTCCTCTTATATTTCATCTGCCTTCAGCCACACAAATATTTCCTGTTCCCAATGTGTTAAAAGAAAAAGGATTTGTTATTAGTTTTTGTGCTTTTTTCTTCCCATTTGTACCCCCAAACCTGTTTTTTTCTTCTTTTTTCAGGGAGGAGGCAGACATTATTGTGACTGCTTCACTGCCTGAGTACAGCTTCCTGATAAAATCCCCTTGAGTACAAGTATTTTCAAAGCTGTGCTGCTGACAAAAGCTTTTTGCCACTGGAAACACATAAAACCACAAAAACAAGTGAGACGAACTTATCTTGATCAAAGTGTCATTCTGGATTACATTTTGAAAGGTTTTCAAACCAGTCCCACTTTGTCAACACATAAGATTGCACATGCACTTTCCTGGTGGTATCATTTGCATGTGATAGGTCTTGTGCAGACAAAGTCAAACTGCATTGGCCTGCCAGTAACGGTGCTTAAGAAATGTGAATGCAACGGGTTTCTAAACACCAGGGAGCTACTTTTCAAAATTTTGGCCTACAATGTCCTTTACTATTGTTTGTTACATCAGAGGCATAAGCAGGGGTTAGGTATTTCRTTCCTCCCCAGTCTGAAATGTCCTAAACAATGGTTTGAGTAAAACCTTGCCAGCTTACTAGTCATATGGCTTCTTCCATGGTGACATGCCAGTTAATCAACATGAAGAGATGTGTAACTGCAGTAGGACGTGTCTGTTTAGTCAGTGGTCTATAGCTAATACGTTTGCAACCAGTCAGAAACTACATCAGCCACTTTAATCATTCAGCCTTCTCTCAACTGTATTGCCAGCTGCATGCACTTTCAAAAACTTGTAACCGTCTTTTGTAGTGGGCAGAACGTAGACGGTCTGCTTCACCAACTTTCCTTATATAACTTCACACTTCAGCTGCTTTACAACACATGGGCTGGATCTCAAAGGTAAGACAGAGATTTTCAAATGACAATAAAAGAACAAGAAAACCTCTCCAATGTTGTAGGTTTGCTGAGCTGCCCAAACAAAACATGAAAGGCACCTTAGGGGCCAGACACATCAGCTTCAATCAGACAGGATGCTCACCAAACCTGTCAATATCTTGTGTTTCCCCTTCTGGCATCCCGGTGCACCTGTGAATGCATACAACTACCTGTCTGTCAAATCCCACAGTGTTCACTGGCTTCTGTGAAGATGATAGTTATTTGCAGTCCTTACATGCAGAGTGTTGATCACTACTTGGTATTCAAATAAGTCTCAGAAAGCATGGTTTGTCTCTCCCAACTCCTGTTACTGTGCATGTTTTCAATAGTCACAATATTAATCTACATGACTCAGTCATAGCCTGTGAGTCTGCTGAAAATAACGTTTCGCTCTTATCAGTTATGTCCTCAAGTTGCAGATGTGATGAAAAAATTCTTAAATCATTAATTTCTAATTGTTTTCCATCAGTACTTCTGTAGTCCCAATGCTGCCACTGAGAGCAGAATTCAGATGTTCTCATTCCTGCCACACACAGCCTTACTCTCCAAATCCTTCCAGCTTCGGTGGGTCAGTGTAGAGAATAAAAGTGGGGCTAAAAATTTTAGAAACTGTTCTTTAATTTGCTGAGAAAAAGGGAAAGAAAGGACAGGAAATAATTTCTAAGCAGAGATCCATTACGTCAGATTTTGTGCAGGAGCTGAGGTTTCCATTTGATTTGCCCACCAGCAGAAATAATAGTCATTCAGCTTCCCCTTTTGATAACACTTACTGCAAGAGTTTTAAGTGCTCAGTATTGTGCCATTCACTCATTAACTATATCTACTGACTGTTTAAAGCAACACAAGGGACTACCAAGCACAATACATAACAGGTAAATGAAGCAGCTGTTCCTCTCATTCAAAATTGTATGCCAAATCCGAAGATGGCTAAGTAGTCCTTATTAGCACTGAGGCCCTATTATTGCAAACCCTCCATGCACAGAAGTTGTCATAGATATCACAAATTCGTGTGGGCAACTTGCAGAATTCATCAGGTAAAAAGCATCAGGGCAACGATACAGCTTCTTCTCACTGTTCTGGTAGGATGGCTACATGGTAGAAATCTCCAGTCACTACTGAGGTGGAAAAATTCTCATGTTCCAGCTCAGAATTACAAAAAAAATAATTTTTTACCTCTACACCCACCACCTCCTTACAGCATCTTCATTTCTTCTAGTTGGAGAAAATTGAAGATAAGCCTAGATAATTCAGGATTCATTGGATCTACACCCAAACAACCATTAAAGTACCATTTCTTTCTAGATTGCAGACTGTCCTCACCTAACAAAACCTGTGACATGTAAGTCCATTGTTAAGTTTCTCAGGGAACTGTGATATGTGTTAGTGCCTCTGTGGCAGCAGGATGACAAGAAACAGTAAAAACTGTTTATACTATCACCAAAAAAACCCCTTGAATCTGTTATGTATAATGCAAATTTGTAATGAGGATGTGTTTTAAGATTGTGAGTATAACATTATACAACAGTCCCTCTAATAAAACATTTATGAAATTATTATACATGAACAATGATGTGAAATCATCAACAGCTAGGCTTACACAAAATACAATCACAGAATCATAGAATAGTTTGGGTTGGAGGGGACCTTTAAAGGTCATCTAGTCCAACCCCCCTGCCATTGGCAGGGACATCTTCAACTAGATCAGGTTGCTCAGAGCCCTGTCCAACCTGACCTTGAATGTTTCCAGGGATGGGGCATCTACCACCTCTCTGGGCAACCTGTGCCAGTGTTTCACCACCCACAGTGTAAAAAATTTCTTCCTTASATCTASTCTAAATCTACCCTCCTTTAGTTTAAAACCATTCCCCCTTGTCCTGTCGCAACAGGCCCTGCTAAAAAGTTTGCTGCCATCTTTCTTATAAGCCCCCTTTAAGTACTGATAGGCTGCAGTAAGGCTTCTCCAAAATAACCAAAGAAACATCTCAACTTAATATCATGTAAGGAAGAAAAAATTCAAACAATCTTTCTCAGAGGTGAGAAATTTGCTAGGGCCACAGGACACAGACTGAAGGAAAGAGGTAGTCAGGTAAAATAAAAATATCATTGATTTTCAAGAAGATGAACGTCCATAACTTGCAAAGCTTTTACTCTTGCAAGTAGCACATATCTTTTTGAATAGTCCATTACAGTCAGGAGGCTGTTCATGGCAATATTTGGGAGGAGCAGGCCCTGAATTCATTTTAAAATAAGACTATTTAGCTCACAGCAAGCTGTATGGAAAATTGCTTTTAAAATGCCTCAAAATACCCAAACATTTTATTTGTAGAGAATTTCCAGTTCACTGTGGTCATCACAGTAACCCCAAGATTTCTACTCAATTAATGAATGCTCTGTCAATCATTAATTGATATTTGACATTTAATAACTGTTTAATTGCATTTAAATTACATGCTCATATGAGATGTTTAAGTATTTAACATTAATAGGCTTGCAAATAATTGATTTTTTCAAATTGTTAACTATCAAGCCCTTCATCAAACGAATCACCTGTAGTAAAGTAAGGGGAATTAGTCAGCTTCCTAGCACAGCTTCACTCCATTACACGACCCCAAGAAGACTGTGTACAGCTGTAAGGAAACTGTGTGGTTGAAAGAAATCCATTTATCCATTCTGCTGCGCTTTCAGAAACAAAAACACTAAGGAATGTTTAACCACAGGGGCCTCTCACTTTTCATGGTGACAGCTCTGTGGCCCTTACTGAAGCAGTCTCTGCAGAGGTACAGGAGACATTCTAAAGGTTCAGCTACTGCGCTGGACCATTAAGCCTCTGAGGCACCAAGGAAAACACAAAAGGATTGTCAGTGTCAGGTCTGAGGCAGAAAAAAGCTTTGAAATATAAGAAGGGATAAAAAGAAAAGCCTGTACAGGTATGTCATCCCTGGTCAGATAAAAATACCAGCAGAATGGATGATAAAGCTAGATTTGAAAAGCTGCTGTCTCTGGGAGAAACCCAACTCGTTTATTTTTACTGGAAACCTGACACATTAGTTTGTTGCAACTTAAAGTCTTAAGAGCCCACTAGGGCTACAAGCACAGAAATAAGAATAAGAGAAAATTCAGAGAAGTAGTAGGCTAAACAAGCTCTCTGGTTGCTGGTTTTATGCACATTTCACCTACTGTATATATCAAAGAGAAGATGACACAAGCTGCTTTTCAAAAGATGGCAAGTTTTAATTTGTCCTAAAGGTGCCATAGAGAATATATAGCTGCAAATAAAGTCAGTGATGAAGTGGTTTAATGTTTATTAGATGCTTAAAGTTGTTCCCAGGGAATATTTATAATAGAAATGTATTTTTGAAATGACAAAATGTGACATCTTTATCAAAGGAAAACAGTGTATCCAGGCATATCCTGAATTCAGCTTTGTTCCCCCTACAAAAATTCACCAGTTGGAGCCTTGTTCTGAAAGATGTGAAGATTTAATGCTTTTAGTTTTGTGACCTTTTGATTTATCTGGGAAAATTGTATACAAATATCCAGGGTTCCACATCCTCAATAAGCATCAGTTTTGCCAGTTTATAGTCTGGCATATTTTGGGCTGTCTGTCTCTGTACAGTTAAGATTTATGTTGGAAGTAAGAAATGAGAGCAAAGCAAAATGAATATTATGGTGAAAGACTTTTCCTTACTTAACAGAAATCCTAACTCTAACCAAAATAATTTTAGATAATAGTCCTTAGGAGAGGTACCAAACTTTACACACTTGAGAGGCAAAACAAACCTAATCAAAAGTTATAGAATGAACGTTGCTCTGCTTGAAGCATTGCAAATGGAGTTTGGGTAATTTAAATGTGATGAAAGGATTCTCTCTACACTGAAGGCAGGCTAAGACCAGAAGACAGTGTTTTTAAGGTACGCTGCATTATGATAATTCTKACCCTGCATAAAAGCCATTACAACAAATGTGATTAAAAGTCATTCTGAAGTTTCTGTAAGAGCATGGAACATGGACTTTCTCCAGGGTCAATATATGGGGAAGGAAGGGAAAAGACAGAACAAGGAAAAATCTTGGACAGTTAATCCCCTTTGATATGGAACAGTACGCTGGAAGAGCTCTTGGCTTAATGGAGATTCACACACACAGGGAGAAAGAGATGGGCCTATGGACTAACTTCTTCCATCCTTCTACCTTTTCTCCTACCTTCTACTTCCTTCCCCACCTCCCAGAACTATGTCTTTGAAACCAAGTCCTTATCTATCTCCACTCATCTACCGCATGTCCCACTGCCACAAACAAAGGCCCCAATCTGTGTTCCAGCCTCCTGTACTCTCTTACTTTCCATTAGGAGCCCTGATGCCATGCCCTCATTTACCTTTACACATCAAGGCATTGCCACCTAAGGCATATTTTCTCTCATGACTCCCATGCTAGCTACCATGGCTCTCTTTCTGCAGAGCTGAACTAGAAGCACAGGTTGGGGCATGGACTTCATTCCTCCAGATGCTCCAAGGCACCGCAGAGCAACCTGAAGAGCTGAGAACACAAACACTAAGAAAGGAACCTTTGATCAGCTCATTGGTGTCAATTGTTTCTGTGTCTAGTGAGCCAGGGACATAACTCCCCACAGGCAGAGCTACGAGCTGCTGCCAGGATGTATCCTTCTGAACTGTTTCATTTCTAATAAATTCTACCTTTTGTGAATTCAGCTTCTGATTCAGCTTGTATTTGATTCTGGTGAAGAACATTTAAAGAATGTTCTGCGTGGAATATTAAATAGGGGAGGACGATTTTTCACTTAATATAACTCTTGAGCACTTAGACATCCGTACAGTCTAAATTAAACAAACCAAGATATTCTTGCACATATGTGTTAAATGAGTCTTATTTGATGTTCACTACTTTTCATTAACGAATTTATATTTGTACACTACTAATGTAAGAATCACCATGAGAGGATTTAATAAAGCATCTGTGTAAGTCCAAGGTGTTGATTGTAGGAATATGACGAAAACAACACACATGATCCACAGGCACAGTGGATTGCCATCCAAAGCATAAAATGTTATCCAAGACAGAGACTCCTAGCTAAAAGACAGAATAAAGCAAGAGGTTTATGAAGTGGAGACACTGGAGTCTTTACAGGCAAAGCATAGGTACGATAAATTAGCTGGTAAGATGCACAGAATGGCTGAAGAACACTGTTGGTGAAGAGTAAAAAAAAAAAAAAAAAATGCCCACAATGCTTTATTAAACTGGCTGTCCGTAACTGGGCAAAAATCATATCCTCACTGGAAAAAAACTCTCTTCTTGACTACAGTATAGAATGGAATGGAATAGAATAGAATATTTTCAGTTAGAAGGGAACTACAACAATCATCTAGTCCAACTGCCCGACCAGTTCAGGGCTCACCAGATGTTAAAGCATGTTATTAAGGGTATTGTCCAAACGCCTCTCAAACACTGACAGGCCTGGAGCATCAACCACCTCTCTAGGAAGCCTGTTCCAGTGTTTAACCACCTYCTCTGTAAAGAAGTGCTTCCTAATGTCAAGTCTGAACCTCCCCTCATGCAGCTTTGAGCCAGTCCCAGGTGTCCTGTCACTGGATCCCAGGGAGAAGAGCTCAGCACCTCCCTCTCCACTTCCCCWCCTSAGGAAGCTGTGGAGAGCAATGAGGTCGCCCCTCAGCCTCCTTTCCTCCAAACTAGACAAACCCACAGTCCTCAGCCACTCCTCACAGGACATGCCCTCCAACCCTTCCACCAGCTTTATTGCCCTCCTCTGGATGCATTCAAGGACCTCCACATCCTTCTTAAATTGTGGGGCCCAGAACTGCACACAGCACTCGAGGTGAGGCCGCACCAASGCTGAGTACAGCAGGATAATCGCCTCTTTTGACCAGCCGGCTATGCTGTGTTTGATGCACCTCAGGATGTGGTTTGCCCTCTTGGCTGCCAGGGCACACTGCTGACTCATGTTGAGCCTGCTGCCAACCAGCACCCCCAGACCCCTTTCTGCAGGGCTGCTTTCCAGCCACTCCTCTCCCAATTTATACTTGTGTCCAGTTACTCCATCCCAGGTGCAGAATCTGGCACTTGGACTTGTTGAATTTCATGCCATTAATCATCGCCCAGTGCTCCAATCTATCTAGATCCCTCTGCAAGGCCTCTTGTCCCCCAAGAGAGTCAACAGCACCTCCCAGCTTGGTATCACCAGCCAACTTGCTAATGGTGCATTCAACTCCTGCATCCAGATCATTGATAAAAATATTGAACAGAACTGGCCCTAGGATTGAGTCCTGAGGAACACCGCTGGTGACCAGTCACCAGCCAGCAGCCAATGTAGCCCCATTGAGCTCTGCCCTTCAGTCAGTTCTTCACCCAGCACACCGTGTACCTGCTCATCCCACAGTTGGACAACTTGTCCAGAAGGATGCTGTGAGGGACAGTATCAAAAGTCTTACTAAAATCCAAAACACCTACATCTACCTCCTTCCCTTCATCAGCTAGGTGGGTGACCTTACCGTAGAAGGATATCAAATTAGTTAAACGGACTTTCTCTTTGTGAACCTGTGTTGACTGTGCCTGATGATTGCATTGTTCTTTTAAAAGCCTTTCAACAGTACCCAGTATAATCTTCTCCATAATTTTTCCAGGAACTGAGGTTAGACTAACAGGTCTGTAGTTTGCCAGGTCTTCCCTCATGCCTTTCTTATAAATTGGAATAACATTGGCTAGCTTCCAGTCAGCAGTAGGACAAGGACTTTAGCCTGGCTTTCTAATAGTAGTCGTAAGGGTCTAACAACCCCTTCCTTATCCTTGTTTTCCTTACTTATTTTATTTTGAAAATATTTGACACTTAGCTCTTTTTTTCAGCTGGAAGTAGTGAAAAGATGCACTGAAACAATAATCTAATATAAAATTTTGCTGAGGATTGAAAGTCTGCAATATAAAAGCACTTAGCATGTGTAGTACACTGTGTCTTGGAAATGTTTTTACAAACTTCAATGAGTAATCTTCCAAAAACTCCCTGATATATCTAAACTGTATTATTGCTGCCTCACCAATGGAAAGGTTGGGTAATCTGGCCAGTAAGCACTTTGATTAGTATTTATAAGTGTCTGACTCTCATTTCCTTAGACAAATTAAATCTTTCTTTGCAGTAGGTCCACTGTAGGTGTATCACTGAATGTGTGTATGTAGTTGAAGTCTGTTCACTAAAAACCTGTTGCTAATCTGGGATAGTTCTTTCTTTCTCTCTCTCTCTTTTAATTCCATTGCTCTCAGCTGACCACTGCAATCTAAATTCCTAGCTCCTACCAGAGAACAGCAAAAGAAAAAAAAAAAAATTTATAAAAAATTATGTGGACTTACCAACAATGGCCATCATGCAATAAAAGCCAGTGTCTCTTACGCCACTCCCCTACTGAAACTTTCTGTTTTGAGCTATTTTATTGAAGCTTGTGTAAAAGTTTCTAGGATACTTTCTCCTGGAAAAGGCTAGTAATGAACAGTTTGGCAACCTCCTAACACAGCTGCAGGTATTAAATAAGTAATTCTATATGACTTAAAGGCTTCATTAGGCCACCTTCAGTGGGTTTCTCCGAGTTTGAGATGCAATACCCAGAGTGAAGAAATGACTCAAGTTTGCACTTCATTTCCTTTATTCTGGCGGAGACCCTTGCAAGCATCATTTGAAAGGGTATGGTGGCTTGAAAGATACAGACAATTATGTTTGAAAGTAACAGAACTTTCTTTTTCTTCCCTAGCAGATTTCTAATAAAAAACCTGTTATGGCACTTAGAATGTGTGATAAAACTAGAATACTGTCTTCTAAAAAAACAGCTTCTTTTCATACATCATGCAACAGGAGATTCCCATGGGGAAACTACTGAATTTGTGGGTGATTTTCAGTATCCACTTCACAGACATGGAATGTCTAAAAAATGAATTTCTGCTTTTGAAAAATGCTAGATTTACAACCCTGGTGATTGACAGTATCTTGTGACAGAGCAGGCCATGCAGCTTTCTAACACTGCCACAGCAAAACACCTGAGCAGTTACTGGGAAAGACCATGTATAGGGTCAGCAAGCATTGGTGTTGTTTGCTTACTTCTTGGTCTGCTTACTAGGGATGCTCAATTAGTATTCATATCAGTGGTCTTTATGTCAAACAATGTCAACTGCATCAAAGACTAGATTCAAAGAGTTTCAATTTTCTTTAAACACGAATTCCGTAGCCAGAGGTTTTCTTCCAGATCCAGCTGCAGTGACACGTGACATTACAACACTGTTACTTCTTCCAGTTCCTTTCTTCTGAAGGTTATTGCCCAAAAAGCTCTGTGAACAGAGCAGTTCGTGTGAGTTTTTATCTGATTCAGGTCATATCAATCAAGTCAGGTCAAACCTGCTAGCTCAGCTGATACTGCAGGGAGTAGCTGTGTGAGCAAAAGCCCATAGCAGAGGGGTAGTAACAAGCAGCTGGAGGGCAGTAGTAGCTTAAACTGCTACAGATGTTTACAAAATGTACATCTGTTCACAGTCCAGCAAGTAGCTTAAGATCGAGTTCCCAACCACAGTTTCAGCAATCAAGTTTTTTTTGAATCCTTTGCACTTACCTACACCAAGTTAGAGACCTACAGAATATTTCAGTGGCAAAAAGAGAAAGCAACTCCTGCTTGGAAAATGTAGCAAGAATTAAATAGTAAATGACAAATAAAACAAACCTCCACAATAACTTTGGTCTCTCTTGATTAACTCAGTTCCCAATGTGCCAGTGCAAACAAGCAGCACAGAAATGTTTTTTTGCTATGCCTTCAACAGTCCTCCCAGTTTGGTTTCTGTAGACAGCAAAATCTCAAGTATCCCAGGCCCAGGCTTCTCTCCAATTCACTAAAAAGTCCTGTGCAATTTTTTCTGGGCTGTGTTAATTGATCCAAATGTAGTAAATTCATTTTAGAAGCTGTCTGAACACAGTGACCCTTGTCGAAGTTTATTTAGTTTTGTTCTTGTTCTTACACCTTCAGTACAGAGTGTCCCATGGATCATCTCCTGTTGGAGAATCCTCTATCACGAAGTTGTTTGACAGAGGTAAAGCAGGCACAGGAAAGACCCTTGGACAGAATCCTTACAGTAAGGGCTATATTCTTGGTTGAAGCTTAAAAGTCCTCTTTACCTTCTCCCAGGCAGCTAGGATTTTACCTTCAGTTGTGGTAGCTTCCAAAATTATGCTGGAGGAGAAAAAGCAAATTCATTTCCCTTTGCTAGCCATGCTGATGACCAAACAGAAGTCATATGAGAGACAAATGTACTTTCCACACTAGATTTTCTACATGTGTACTCTAAATAGATAATTTAAGCAGATAAATTTCCTCTGTCCAAACTTCAGGGCATGGTACTGAACAGTCTTGAGTATGCACCCCAGGCTGGTGAGCTTGCCAAGCCACACTGCAGCTCCTTTTTAGCCTCCACATCCTAATTTCCTTTGCATAGAATTGGGGCATGGAAAGAGGAATTGTAACACAGGATCAAAGCACAGCCTGCATGCACACGTGAGCTTAGGAGCTGAGGTGACCTTGTCTCCCTGTTTGAAATGTAGCATTAGTGGCCATTCTTTTTTCTGTTCTCAAACAAATTAATAGAGATCTCCTTACTTGCTATACCTTCAGTCACACAGATTAAAAATAAATCTGTCAAGATTTCTCTGAACAATAGTAGATCTTAGAGTAAAATGATTTGATTTATTGGGTCATGTTACTCTTTATTTGTGAAAGTGTAGACAACTGTGGAAGTACCTGAATCCTAGCACAATAAGTACTCATCTGAACACCTAAACCATCTGTCTGTTGTGGTCTTGTTTGTAAAAGTTTCAGTCTACCAAAGAAAACCAAACAGTGTGATTTAGATGACTCATAACACAAGGTGAACAGTGAATCTTATTCCTGTATATGTTAAACAATTTGGAGACTACACCTGAAAAGTATTAACTGATGGTATTTATTGTCCGATAGCTGTTACATTCACAGTAGCTGTGACTGATATGTGAAGAATTTTATCTCTAGGAATGGGGTAACAGTAAATGAGTATTATTCCAAATGAAGAGTTCAGCCAGTTTCTTTTTCCTATTCAGTCAACAAGATACCAGTTCATGACAATGGTCCCATAACAATGGCATTGTTTCGATTACAGTTTTATCATCAAGTCAGAAACTCATTTCAGAAATGGGAATTTTTGATATTGACAGAAAACAGGGCTAGGTTTTAAAAAAAACTAGGTTTAAATCTGAAATTTGAATTGGAATGTAAAGGAAGCTTTGTACTACAGTTTTGCACCACACACACAAAAAAATCAGTGAGACTGTAGGACTAAAAATACCTCAGCTTTGAACATTTTTTCCCCATTCTTATTAGAGTTGAATGCATGTCCATTGATCTAGCAAGAGCAATTTGCTAATAATTAGACCAGCAAGGGAAGACCTGGGATTTTAACCAGGAGAGGGGGCAGGAGGAGGTGCTCAAAATTCTCAAGTCCCAGTTTAATACAGATGAAGAAGGAACAATTCATACCCTTCCTTACAGCAAAATACATACAATTATGCTAGTCACTATATCAAATTACCATACAAAATCACAAGTCCAAGGGTTTATAGATTCATACAGAGATTCAGATAGGAGATTATAGACAGCAGTACTATTTGAGATAACCATAAAGTATTTTTAACGCTTACTTATATAAGGTGGAAGATCTCTGGTTCTCCTCATCATCTGCAAGTGAGTTTTTTGCATTTACCTCAGGGCACGTTACCAATGCTTGTCACTGGATTATCCTAGAAGTGCTGGTTTGCATTACATAAAGCAGACAGTAACTCAGAAATACATGATTTTAAATAATAATTACCTCTGAAAGTTTTTACACAAATGTTTGTGCATTCTAGCTTGATAAAACTTTTTAAAAGAAGTAAAAAGTGTGAAAGAACGTAGATTTTTATAAATAGTTAAGAAGGTAACTCTTCCTCTCATGATCCTCGCTGTGAATGCTTATCAATCAATTCGAAAAAATATCAAAGGTATTCATTTTCTCATAAAATATACATTGTTTTTTATTTTAAAAGAAAGAGAGAAATCAATTTTAGTTTGAAAGGCACATTAAAAATGTAAGCTCAAGAGTATGGGATACATTTCACAAAAGATTGCAACTACTAACATTTTTTTTCTCTTCTACCAGAAGAAATCATATGAAACCAGTTTGCCTCTAGGGTTTTAAACATCATTACAATTCATCTTAATAATGAAGTTAAAATTAACTGAAAGAAGGCAAAATTAGAAAAAAACAACAATCCTCAACCAAAAACCTTTTCCCCTGCCAACACATGGGTTTATTCAAGAAATATGGATAGAAGTAATGCCTGCTGTATATATTTTAAATGAACTGTGAGATATCAAGAGCATAGGTGACATTGGATTCAGGAAGTACAAGACTGCATATACATTCTGCAGATGTATTTTCAAAAGCAATAAATGTGTTTTCCAAACAAGACACAAAGCATACAAAATATAAGAACAAAGATATGAAGATATGCTATAATTATACTGATAATAACACTGACACTGAAAATATATGGTTCCAATACAGCCTTTTTATTTATTTATCTGCAGAAGAATGAAAGCATGGTGCAGAGGTCAGTAAGGGCATCTAATCTATCCAGGCCTCCCATAAATGCTTTAATGAGTTTGCTTGCATTCACTGACCTTGATATTAAACTGTGCTGAGAGCTTTCCATTCCTACAGTGTGTGGAAAGCACCTTATGGTATTAAGCCTGCTGTCTCCCGTTCCCTCCCTAAGCTTATTAGGAATGTTTTATATCACAAATTAAGTCCTTTAGGAAAAAAAAAGTTGTCACATCCCAGCTATGACAATGATGTTGACAATAACGGATAGTGCTGTAAAGCTGATCAAAAGGAGAGCGCTGGTGGTTTCTACAGATGTCAGGAAAGATCCCTATCTTACTATCTTTTTACCCTGTCTGAATGTCAATTTTAGTAGCAGTAAATCATTGTGCAGCCATTTTAAACATTCTGCATGCTTTAAACAGACCTGTGGAAAAACCAAACACATGTTCATTCCAGCTTGATGAACAGTGTAAACAGAAAGGAGTCTGACCCTGGGAGGTATTTCCACTTGCCCTTTTGCCCTTGCTGCCTAGAAGAAATTTTTTCAACAACAAAAACAGCATGGATGAAGTAAGGAGAAGGTTGAATTCGCCAAAGGGAAATTGCCCTCTGACAAGTTTCTTCACAGATTCTTTCAACCTAAGAGTTGGAGGGTAACAAAGTGTCTGAGTCAGCCACAGCTAAATCTGAAATTACAAACTCCAGAGAGAGCGGCATTATAGCCAAGATAACACCAGGGGCAGTCGCTGAACTGCAGTACTCTTCCTATACCTCCTCCTCAATTTGTAGCATTGCCATATACATACAGAAGCAACACAAAAACCTTGAGTTTAACCCCACTGGCAGAATGTAGAGATTTACAAAGCTTTGCAGTCAGCCAATGCAAGTGCTTGTTTTGTTACCACCTCCTCACAGTCTGGCTGATCCTGGAAACTGTTATTGCAATTAAAGGCTATGGCCAGTCTTCAGCACTCACTTGCCTGCTTCACACCCCTCTCCAAAACATGACCTTACCCTCTTTCAAGCCTCTTTGTAACACCAGTTCCTTTCACTATGCAGCATAGATAACGCCTGTGTGGAACTCCTTTCTTCAGAATGGTTTGGATGCTACAAGCTAACGTGTCCAAAAAGCAACCTGACAACTTCATGGAAGAAAAATCCACCATAGACTATTAACACCATGACACCACTTCAGGAAGTCTCTGAGTTGAATTGCTGAAGACTAGGACAGTATTCTGGGAAAGTATTTCTACGTCTGTCCCTTATTCTCTTCCCCATTCATAAGTGACCGGCTACTCTCTGAAACAGGATACCATGCTAGATGGGCCCTTGGTTTGACTGGGGCCGTTTGCTCTTTTCACCTGCAATTTTTCAGATTGTTGCTTGTTGCTACCCATAAAAACAGAATTAAGTGAAGTGAAAATTTTAGCTGCAAACTGTGCCCATAACTAATTACAGTTCTATTTGTCCTCCCTGGCTAGTAGTTTATTCATAATACTGTCATGACTTCTGCTAAGACATTAAGTCCTTCACAACTTTAAGTTTTGCTTTAGTAACACATATGTCCATCAGCTACAAGGGATCCCAATCTGGTTTCCTCATCTAGGTGCTATTATAGTACAAACAGAAAGTACAACTGTATGATGCTTTTTTGTGTTCAGATAGGTGGATGTCTAATTTTTGTCTTCTGAATCCTCCTTGAAATTGAAAATAAAACTCCAAGAAACACAGATCACAGGTTTAGCCAGTTTCCCTCCTGAGAAGGTGGGCAGGCTGTTATGGCTCTCTTTGAAACATCTTCTGTGCTTTTAGATTTTCTACTCGCTTACTGTACTTTTAAGACCTTTGTGGTTTGTTTCAGAGAGGGAATGCTTGGAATGGATATGTAAATCCATGAAGTGTCCAAGAGTACAAAGAACTGCTGCAGCTCAAAAAACCCTAATCTGCTTTTCTTTAATTGAAATACAACTTTTCTTGGCATTTTGAACTTTACAAAAGTAAACTGGAAATGTTTTGTTCTAATTAGCTTTTTCAAATTCTTTTTTTCCAATCCACATTGCCTACAGCAAAATATTACCTTGAAGATCTGAAGAGGCATAGCAGAGAAGATACTGACTGAGCTGTTAGCCAGAAGAGTAGACCTCAGTGTTCTGAGAGGTTGGGCTTTGATGGAGCTAGCATAATGAATGGATATTTCCCTCCGCCCAGGTAGTCATTTGCAGTAAATACCCAGCATATTGGTGAGGTCTTTGCAACTGTTTTGCAATATTGCAAGAGCAGGATCGCTCAGTAAGTAGAGAAAAGAATGGCACATCTGGAACACAGTGTCAGTAGGGCTCATGCTAACAGCAAACAAATGCCTTTTTGTATTTGCTAACCTTTGCTAAATGGATCAGCGTGACTTTGTCATAATTTCCCACTAACTTCATACTTATATTTTAAGTACTCTGAAAGGAGTAAGAGTGGAAACACCCCATGACTGCAGAGAATCATCATTTCAAACAAAAGGAGCACTTATTAATTTCATTCAGCTTTTCCCAGGCAGTTACTTGTGACGAACCAAACAGCAGCAGTGCATGGACCTCTTACATGATAACTAGTTTATTACTGTTCCCTACTTTGAAATGGTGGAATGGGGCTTCTAAAACTATTATCAGAATAATTAATGACATAAATAAAACTAATGAGGAGCGATGCTGTTCTAGACATTTCAGAGACCCATAATGATCTGTTAGGTCCAATGGCAGAACCCACACAGCATTGCTGTAATGATCAGTTCTTCTGGTACTAACAGATGTTTTGCTCATGTGGCAAAGTGACATACTCAAATCTTACAGGAAAACTGTATCCAGCATTATTCATCTGCAACCTATATGGTTCAATAAATAGAATAGAATGAAACCAAGTAATCATCTAACCAATATTTGACTTCAGTGGGGTCTGGGTTTCTTCCCAGGTTCCTAGAAGCAAAGAAGGTGCTGATACAGGAAGGACTCCATTCCCATATCATTACTGAAACCTGAACTCAGTATGACCCAATGTTATTTCAGAATATCTAGTTACTGCTACACTCCTAAGCTCAGCAGAGCAGGGTATTCTGTTTGACTGGTATCTGGCTCAGCATGACAACAATTCTGACTTGGGCACAAAATTGTTATGTTAATATAAATATCCAATGAAAATAACATAAAAAAATAGTTTAGTTTAGATTGTTTACTATGCTGCCTATGCACAAAATGACCCGTGTTCTCTCTTCACCCTGCTAGTAAAATATTTGCTAATGCATAACAATAATTAAAGGCCTGCTGAATGAAACAGTGCTGATTATTCAGTGAAAATTGACTTTGCGTATTAACAAATCCAAAGAAATACACACTCTGCTTTGTAAAACAATCATGATCTCAGAGGTTATACATTAAAACATTAGATACACTGCAATTCACCATCTTCCAAGAAACAGGAGTAATCTTTTGTGTAACAGTAACAGTAACCACTGTGGCAGCAATGATTTGAATTTTTCTGTTTCAGACTTAAAAAGGGCTTGTGCACCTGAAAGCCTGTACTTTTTTCTGGATACATTGCTTTTTCTAATAAAGGATTTTTCCCTGTAAGTCTCACCTGCCTTATAAGCCTTTATGATGTTCACTAACATAACACTGTTCTTGTGGATTTTAATCTACTTTTCCAGTGCAAAATGTCAGGTCCATCACTACACAGTAAATAAGACAAAGGAAGGCAAAGAAAGGTAGCAAGAATGGGTCCCCATCTATATCTGGAGTCTTAAAGGTAGCATATATAGATGTGTACATATTCATGTACATGTATACAAAATATATGCGATTTAACTCCTGAAATCCTGGATCCTATGGACATGAATGGGAAAACAAAAGTCTTAATGCTTAATGGGACCAAACAATTGAATTCAGTGAAGTATGAGAGATTTTAGAGCCGAGGTTTTCCACTGCTTGCTGATATATTTCTGTTATTGCAAACTGCCAGCAATTATGAAAAACCTTTAGTGCACAATGTAATGATTGGTCATACAGAGGTAATTCTCTTTATTTTCTATTCTGCAGAGGGTAAAGCTGACATTAAAATCAACACCTCTGTCTTCAGTTGTTTGATCCCTTGACTTACATTTAGAGAATATAATAATATATCAGTACCAGAGAGGAGTCATAATGGTGTTTAGTTTGCTACACATGAATGTTTTCTGCACGTGCACAAAAGCCTGATGTGCTTTTGATTTTTCATTCATCGGTAGGAATTTTAGAGCTTTTCATCGCACCATTGGTTTCAGTCTCAGGAGAAACACAGAAATATATTATCTGCCTTTAAAGTCTGGGGTATTTGCAGCTGGAATACTACTTATGATTAACTTGCATTGAGTGAAAATTTAGGGATTTCTTCCCTGAATAAATTAAAGTACGTGATCGGTAGGTAAGTGAAAGAAAAATATTCAAATAAGCACAGGAACAGGAAGGAAAGTTCCAAAAGTCCCCAGAGTCCCTCCTCAGCTTATTCTAACCATAAATTTTGAAAAAGAAGAAGAAAAGTGTATCAATGTATCTAAAAACATCAATTTGAGAGTAATATGAAAAATACTAATTTGAGTGATAACCATATTGCTCCGTCTGAGTTATTTATGCCTTTCAAATAACATTCTGAAAAAAATGAGCAAAGTTACTTTCAGCAAATGCTTATTTTAGTTGATAAACTGAAAACAGTAGTTTGTGAGATAATTGGGTTATTTTTCCTACAGGGAAACGTATTGCTTTACATACTTTATATGTTTGAAAATCAATGATGTAACTTCAAGTGTGGGAGTTAGTTACTGATTTAAATTCAAATTATCTTGTAAGTGAATTCCCTGTCTTTTTAAGTTAGTTAACAATTTACTTAACAACATACTTAAAGGGACCACAATTTTGAAAAATAAACTTTTATGTATATATGTTTTGGAAAACCATATGAATTATTTTATGCTGTAAACAAAATTTGTGTGTGGAAAATACATTGTTTTCATTGATCTAAATATACCTTTTTAAGCTTTTTATGCTTTTAAAAGCATATTTATTATGTGTGATTATGTATGCTTCTTCCATTTAACATACATTTTAGAGTTGCATTCATTTTTTACTTCAGCAGTAGTTTTCCATTATCAAAAGTATTAATTGGTGGTATTATATTCAGTAGAAGATGGGATTTTAAGATTTGATACTGATTTTCAAATTGCATTGGCCTGAAACAGGTCTATACTTAGGCATATTTTTAGACTTCCATTTGAATTTACTTGCCATCTACAGGAGGAATGTACATGCGGAATATATTCCTGGATGAAAGCTGAAGTATTATTCTTCTATCTTTTGTTTTGCTTTGTTTTAAGCTTATAGCAATAAAATCAGTTCATTACCTGAAGCTGTTCTTCACAGCTCATTCTTCTGAAAATAAGTACCACAAATARTAAGTATACTCTATGTAGAATTTTAGGCAGGAGAGGAGGGGTTTGCTTTGCTACTGTTCTGTTGGATTATGTCCTCAGGTATGTTGTTGAAAGTTAAATAACACATTGAAAAATGAAGAGTACTAAATAATGCAGGTTTGCAGGGTATGAGTTGTCTTATGCTAAGTGAAGGAACATTCTTTGAACAGAAAATTGTAACTGGCAAAAGATACGTTCTTGTGCTAGAGAATTTTTTCATTTTAATTTTAACCCATAAAAACAGTTCATTAAGTTTCCAAATTAGCTATCATACATATATTCTAGATCACAAATTCAGGCAACTGTTTGAAAACCTATGCATTATGTATTATATATGAACATGTGAACAAACACAAGGAAAGAGAATATGTTCTTTTGTGCCATAGTCAAGTTAAAAAACAGTTACGGGAGAAATTACTTTCTTTACAATTTGATCAGATGGCATCTGATTGCTTAAATATCCCTTGTTCAAGACATTTGCACTTCTCTGCACTTTCCTGTGAATTTGGTGTCATATCTCAGGCCAAGTTTGTAACTCAGATAAAATACAACATCTAGAGAGTTAACACCAGTAATAATTTTTATATTCTTTATTTACAAATAAACAAAAATGTCAATATGATACCTAAAATATTTTTCTCCTTTTTTTTTCTTTTAGAGACATAGGAACTAGCAGTGGTAGCTCACTGAATCATTATTATATTTTTTCTTTGAACATAACACCTAGGAGCTCATCAGAGTGGACTCTCTATACCTGAGACTAGAGCGCCTGCCTCTGTTTTAAGAGAGATGCACTTCACAGTCTCAGTCTCTGTGTGCGTATCCTGGCTAGCTCATGTCTGCAGAGCAAGTGTGCTCCATGGGGACCTGTTGGAGAACTCAGTGGTTGAGAAATGGGGAACAGCACTCACCCAGCTGTTGTCCTGATAGGCAGCAAGGATGTGTCCTAGGACCGCACAAAAGGATCAAGGCTGCTGAGCACACCTGCTTCAAAGAGCTACAACACATATTTCAACAACAACAAAAAAAGTAAATGGTGAATTGTGAGGCAACCTTAGCTAGCATTGTAGGCAGAATCTCAGGGAAACCATTTCTATTCTACTAAGCAGGATCCAAAATAGCAATTCTGATTTTATACAGGTTTTCACAACATTGTGATACCTTTTAATTCAGATGAGATTAAAATCCAGGAATTAGAGCTGAAACCCGGAAGGTGCTCTGCAGGGTTTGTGACATCCGTACCAATAAATAAAACAGGGCCAGGGGCCCAAGTGCTGAGCTATGTTTATTCCTACTGTTAATCCTTTAGGACTCTCCACAGCAGAGTTTTGATGTGTAGCAGCTATCACGCAATCAGACAGTTCCTGGGCAGAGTTCAGGGACTAGGATGTGCCAGGGATCATTCCAACACAGACATAAGGCTCTGAAGAGGAGGGTTTTGCCTTTTTTTTTTGGTGTGAGCAGTGGTTTGCAGCCTGATTTTGCGATCAAATGTTCTCTGCTCTTTGGTCTCTAGCAGCCCTTGAGTCTAATGCATCCATTCAGTGATGAGCTCCAGCTGTCTGGAGACCAGAACCAGGATCCTGCGGCACTCTGCTCAATTGCCAGTGTCACACGTTAAATCATTTAAATATGCAGTCCATGTTACCATGTCCCAGCTGACTACCAATACCAATATAATCTGAAGTTCAACATTACTGAAATATTGACTAAACTTTCTGCAAAGGTTTGATTAACCTGTAAGATGCCTTACTGATATTCACAGCTGGGCTTCAAATTCCGTGTTTAAGCTTCTGATGACACTGATAATACTTCAGCTAGCCAAGACGTCTCTTCCAAGTTCTATCTTCTGTTTATACTTCACACTTCACCGCTTAATCTTTTTAGGGTAATACCTGAATTTCAGTTATTTTTCTCCTGTATTTTCCCATTCATCTGGCACAAACTAATACTAAGTATTTCATTCCCACGTGCTTTGCTTTATTCCTAGAAGGCAAAGATTTTTTTAAACTTGTTTATCCAAATCAAGTGTCATAAGTTCTAGTCCAATACATAAAAATCTTCCCATTAGTAATTCAGCAAGCACACATTTCTAGACTATATGGTGTTGTTTGATAAGACAGCAGGAAAGAAGCTATTTTCTGATTTAAAGATAGTTTATCTTCTTTGACAGTTTTCATGCCAGTTAAAAAAATATCTTGGAAAATACTGTCTTCTCAAATAGAGCACAGATTGTGCTAGGCAGATGAAGTATCTAAATATTATTGAACACGTAACTTTTCCTATGTTCATCAGGGTCAATTAACAGAAATTAATTCACATGGTAACACATACATCACAAAGTTAAGCCTTAAACCTAAAAATGTTGCTTGCAYGGCACTGACAAATTATAGATAATTCCTGCCTATGCTGATGATGAATCTTCAAAGTGTCAAAAAACTTCCACCAAAGAAAGGATTGCTAAAAATCAATATAATCTACTGGTCATGGGCATGATGACTATTTTAAGGACTGTCCTGGTGCACAAATGAGATCATTTATGCAAACTTCCTTTTCAGTCTTCTTTCTGTTCCCCACCCTCCTCTAAACACAATCAAATTAAGAATGACACAGAACTCAGATATAATRCATTTTTTAGAGCATTAAAAAGGTCCAATGATTATTAATACAACTGAATAACTAGACCCACATGAATGATTTTTTTTCCCCTGATAAATGTTGCTCTATTTTTTGTTCATTAATTATCCCAGATCAGATTAAAACAGCCAATACCAGCCATGTAACCATTCTTTTTTGGTTCTTTCAAATCATGAAGGCTCTGAGAGGTTTGCATTAGTGTGCAGTACATATAATTTCTGTTTTTCTTATGCTGACTTGTATGTACTTACTTTTCAGATTAATCTTTAAATTATTCTGTGCATGTCTGGTCACAAAGTGGCAATACCTGGCATTCAGTTCCTCCATATTTTAAGACAGGTGGGAGCTCTACTGCAACTGGTTAATATCTTTTTGAATTGCTTATAAAACTTCTGGTGCTGCCTGCTCTGCTCTCTTACACAGCTAGAAGCTGCTGGAATTCATTAAAACTGCACTGCAAGATAAATGTAGCTACACCTTGCATGCTGGAGCATGCAGTTACTTGGTTTCCAGTGCATCTGCATGTCTCCTTCTTACTAATGGTGTTCAGACCAAAAGGCATACCAGATCTCTGGCTTTGAATAGGGTTTCATGGACTGCTTTAAGATCACTGAAGATGCCGAACAGCTTGCATGTTTTCTCTTCTGAAGACAGCAGTGTGTCTAGGGAGAAACACTGTCTGCGGTAATGCTGCTATTGTCTTTGCCTAATGTTTTATACCTACAGTCACACATCTGATAGGACAGGTTAAGCATTCATGGGTAACAGAAAATGCATCTTTCAGGAACAACTGATTAATGAAAAGTTACAGAGGTTTTTTATTATTAGGTATACCTAATTATTTTATATTTATTTATTTTTATGAGGTATCCCTAAGCAGTTCTTACACTTTTTTATGACTCAAGATTGATAACTTTTATTACCATTTCAGATTACAGCACATGAGATTTTTCGCAAGAGTGTCGATTCATAAGTGTCTGCCTTCCAGATTGGGATGCATGGACAAATGAAATGGACGTGAACTGGGTATCACCCCACAGAGTGAGGAGGGCTTTCAGCAGCTGTTTACAGCCAGTACAGCTAGTAACGGACCCCAACCCTGACACGCGCAACTACAGTGCTGTGGTTCTGAACAAACATGAACACAAGGGACCCAGGTGATCAAGCATTAAGTGCATGAGCAACCATCATGAGGTTGAGCACAGTTTTCAGAGAACGTAGTAGCTGACAGCTCAGTTTGGTGCTGGGGTAAAGACATTCATAGCAGCTCCCATACTGCAGCCTGCTGGGAGCTCAGTTTTATTGTGGTTTCATAGASATGGCAAAACACAGTCAGACTAAATGCATCAGGAGTCTCCTTGCTCCCCACACTGACTGACAGCAGCGAAGGACACACAGATAGCTGTTTTCCCTAAAAAGCTGTTAAGCCTGGAGGTAGCCTATGCAGAGCAGAGCAGCTGTTAGGTCACCCTACCCCACTGCTGTATGGTGTCAAGGCAGAGGCTGTAAAATCTGCTGCTCATCCTGCCCATCTACTTCTTCACTGAGGTAAGCTGATTCCTCTCAGTCAAGTATGTAAGTATAGGCATGTATTACACTGCTGTAAAGCAGTTCCTGACAAAATCCTATGAAAATCCATACAACAGCTACAAAATATTTGGATTTTTTTTTTTTTTTTTAAATAAGGTATTATACGAGAGAGCATGTTATTTGTAGGCTTTTACCTGTCTTCGAAATCACACTCAGAACAGGCTGTGAATCAGGCCACAAATTTAAAGGAGGATCATAAGTAGATGATGCAAAGCACAGAGATGTTGGAAGTTAGTGTAGCATTTTTACCCACTGAGTGATGCTGAACCCAACAGTTACTTTTCGAACGGCAAGTTAATTGCTACAAAATACCCACATTCTCCCATTATTCTTAGCACAAAACATCTAGAGTATCACCCAGAGAGGCATTCAGTTAAAGTAGCTCAAGCTTGACCTCTAGACTTCACTTGACATTAATTTTTTTTTCTTTCCCACTTATTGTCACTTTTTGACTTGTGAATGTTCTGGTCCAGTCTTTGGTGGGCTCCTGCAGTTACTCAAGCCTTCAGTTGGTTATTTTTCTCAGTCATTGAGGTACTGACACACTGGATCACTTCCACTACACAAAGTGTTTCCCTATTTCTACTTGATAGTAATTTCTGGATGCTATTTTGATCTTCGAGCTTTATGGGCATGTTCTGAATTAATTTCCATGCCAGTTTTTCTTCAATCTCATTAGTACTCATTACTGTTTCTGAATTGGTTACTTTTTTTGTTTTTCTCATTAGTCTTCTGTGTCGCTCTTTTCCTGATGATATATTTTGCTTAGATAGATATTTTTTGGCTATTCATGTTATATGTCAAGTTAATGTGGCCAACATTTTGGTATTTGTGACACCTGGCTTTTTATAAACATATATGTGAATCAACTGGTTTTATTTACCCTGATGAAAACTTTCTAGTGCTTTCAGTTTCTCTTCTGAAGTTACACATCTTCAATTTGTCTATTTGTTTCTTTCCAATCTCATGGTTTCTCCTAAACATTTCTGCAGGGACTGGTATCACATTCTTTCTTTCTCAGCCAAATATAAGTTTGCCCAGTAAAGCGTCTTCTGAAAATTGCCCAAACTGATGTACGCTTTTCATTATAAACTCTTCCTCAGATTAATTTCTTGTTTCTTCAAATTAAACTATAAGAAAAAGTCTGTAGTATGGCTGTGAAAGAACTTCCCATTAGGAGTAGTACAGATAAAATCTGACTGGTTTTAAGATGGGTCTTGATTCAACTACTGTTGGACAAATGCACCACTGTTGCCTACACCAGCAGCAGATTCAACCTGATATCCCATTGTAATCCCCAGTAAGCGTTTGACACCAATTGAATTTCAAATAGTGATAATTAATTGTTCATGCCCGAGATGTTTGACTGTCTAGTGAAATACATAATCCAAATGCATTGGCAAGCTCTTGGTCTGGTACAATTTCTTACACCACTTTAAGCCAAAACAGTTGCGGATACTAATCAAGCTATTTGCTTTCTCCATTCACACTCCCAAAGAACTGCCTTTTCCACTTCCTCGCTCCTCTCTTTTTTCCTCTTTCAAAGTCAGCTTCAAAATCTGGCCCATCCTGTGTATCGCTTAATTTTGTCTGTGTAATCTATTTTTCTTATGCATTTTTATTTGCATTAAATAAAACCAACCCAACAACAAAAAACCAAACCCAACACCCAAGTGATCCTACATTCTTAGAAAAAGCACTGAAATCAGATAAGCTCATCTTTGTTTACTTCATTTCCCTGCTCTTCATCACCCACACACATCATCACCTTGCTGGTATTTGGTCTGTCAGCTCATTTGGAGAGAGATAAACTTTTCTGTCTTCTATACAGCAGCTGCTACATTTTGGGATACTGTTAAATGAGAAAGCCATCAACTGGTGACTGTGTAGTGTATAGTTTTCTAAGTTCTTGCCTTTGTGACAACGCAGTAATTCTTCTAAAGACAGGTTGTACTGTTGATATTTTCTTGAGAAAGACACAGAGGTCAGGAGGTGATCTGTGTAAACTATGGTCAAACCTATTTTTTGTGTCTAGTTATAATCTTTGTTTGTATTATCATCCCTGGCTGTATCTCACCGATAGTCTTTCTCTGCCATGACGAAGCTGGGCCAGAAGACAAGGTGAGTACATTTTATCTGCGTTAGGGCAAAAGAAAACCCCAAACAAATGCAAACCCACACAACAGGGTAATCAAACCCTTAAACTTCCATCTGTTTTCTGTGAAAGACAATGCAGAAATACAAATGCTTAAATTTTCATTGCTTTTTATTTAGGCATATGCTTAAATATGTCTCGAACATATTACTGATATATTGGTAAGAATAGTGAAAAGAGGGCCAATTTCTCTAATATATTATTGAAGAAGTTAGGAATTTTCCTTAGAAAAAGACTGCAAAATTTACCTTAACAAATGATATAACAAGATATTGTTAAATTGATGTGAGGTTTTCTGTTTTGTTCCATCTTTGCCATTTCTTCCTACCTCAGTTAAACTTCAGGCCCAATGAAGGGACTCATTTTATATGCAGTGAAAGTCTTGGCACTGAGTTTATAGATTGTCTTCCTCAAAGGGTCTTCTTCCAAATCAGAATTTCAAATGGGTTCACATTAAAGACAGAATTCAAACTGGTGAGTTTTCCTGTAATTAACTGTGATAACATGGGGGATGTGGAATGCCCTTTAAAACATAGCTGTAGGCCTGCAGCTGCCTTTCTGGGATATACTACAGTTCAGCCATTGTAGTGTGCTTTATGATTTAACAGACCAAGAAGCACTTTCAAAAGATTGACATGTGATGTGACAAAATTCAGTCAACTGAGCAAACATACAACCAGCTCTTCTCAAGCTTTTTAAAAGCTCCAGAAGCCACATTGCCATTACTAGAGTTTGGCTAAAAGGTTACAAATTTGAATTTTGCTAGCCATGAGTGAGGTTTACAAAGACATAGAAATAGCCAGTCAGCTTCCACTTAGTATTTCACAAACTGATGCACTAAGGTACAAAACAAAACAGTCTAATTAGTGATTACAGGAAAATGGTTCCTTTGCCTCCCAGCTCCCACCTCCACTGCTCACAACAGATTGCCCTCAGCTTGTGCTTCAGTCTTACCAGATCCAAAAGCACTACCCTCCCCTCTGACTTGTGGTTCCCCATTCAGAATTAATAACTTGCAGGATGAACTTGCAATTAAAATGATAGGTGAACTTGTTTACTCCATCAAAGCAGCACACAGCTGTAACAATAAAATCTGCAAATAGCATCCACAGGGAGAGCTAGAGCGTATGTTGAGAATTCATGAGATAACATAAGGAGTTCACACAATGCATTTGGTGCTATTTAAGCCAAAGACATCCTGAGCATGAATCTTTAAGAGAAGAAAGTGTATACGCTTTCCTGAACTCTGCAGAGGGAACCTCACAAGATGGGAGCAGGCTGGTAGCAGAAAAAAAAATGTCAACAATAGGTGGATTAATTGACCATAACCCACTGCTCCATGAATGCAAGGGGACAGCAGCAATGTAGGAATTGCCTTGAGTTTCTTGCCCTAATGATGAACTGTGGAATAAGTTTCCCTCCTGCATTTTCCTCACGGGAGTACTTCATCCTCTCATGCTACAGGAGGTTGAAAAGACAATGAGTGATGATGTCTGGCTACAATTTAGATTCACAGGTAACAGAGAGACACATAAACCAAAGCTAACCCTATTTTTCCTACCTCATTTTGATTTCAGTCTTGATTGGAATTTCTAGGCACAAGACTCTGCGGAGGTCAATGTTTTGTTGCGTACATATGTATAGGATTACCAATATTGAGGCAATAATGCCTTCCTGGGAGAGAGGTCAGTCAAACGCATAGAAAAAACCATCATGAGAATTGGCTGTCTGAGACTCCTGAGGTAGTTTTTCTGACCTGAGATATTGTCAGGAGAGTCATTTTCCTCAGTCACTGGGTTAGTGGCTTAAAAGAAGCAATCTCGAGGACTGCTCTGCCCACCTGTCAGTATGACTGTTTTTTTAAATCAGGAGGATATCCTGCATCTTTAAGACAGCAGTAGTCTCTGATCTGAAGTTAATATTGCTATGTGGAGTGAAAGAAAATAAAATTGAGGTAGATACTGTCTCATTGAGGCATTCAATTCAGAAGAATATCTGAAATTAGTTTTTCCCTTTATTTTATCTATTTTATTTACTTCAGGTCCACAGACACAAAAATACTTATAGGTAGGCTTTCTTTTCTGTTTCTTTGCTTTTTTTTTTTTTTCTTTTGACTCCCATATACATTTTTTATTCCTTGACATACCGTCACAGTCATGATTACTTGCAACCATAACATTTTTTTTTCTCTGTTGCAAAATTTTGTTTCATATTAAAAGAAAGGCACTCAGTAGAAACAATAAGAATGCAATTATGTATTTCCACTATTTATTTGAATAAAGTTATACCTTTTAATGACAATTTTTATAAAAATTGGACATATGTATGGACAAAAATAGTACTTACAGAGTAATTCAGCGGAATGAAGCAGTATTCTGCCTTACAATGTTTGGCAAGTTCATTATACAAAAAATACCTAAGTGTCCTGGTTCCAGCTGGGACAGAGTTAACTTTCTTCCCAGTAGCTGTGGGGGGGTGCTGTGTTTTGGGTTTGGTATAATAGGAGCGTTGATGGCCCATTGATGTTTCGGTTGTTGCTGGGTGGCGCTTGCACCGGGGACTTTTCGGCCTCCCATGCCCTGCCAGGTGYMTGGGAAGCTGGCGGGGGGAGCATAGCCGGGGTGGTTGACCCAGCTGGCCAATGGGGTATTCCATACCATGCAACGTCATACTCAGTATAAAAACTAAGTGGAGGGGGGGCTCGGGGTCCCGCGGGATGGGCTCTCATTTCGGGCACGCGTCCATTTGGCGGGTGGTGAGCAATTGCATTGTGCATTGCTTGCTTTGTATATTCTATTGCTGCTGTTGTTATCACTGTTATTATTACTGTTCTACTTTGCTTTATTTCAATTATTAAACTGTTTTTATCTCAACCCATGAGTTTTCTTACTCGTGCCCTCCCGATTCTCTCCCCCATCCCACCGGAGTGGGGAGGTGAGCGAGCGGCTGCGTGGTGTTTAGGTGCTGCCAGGATTAAACCACAACACTAAGGAAACACCTAGCTGGGTAATATACAAGGATCGCCGCCTCCAAGCTCAGGAGCGATGCATCCCAACAAAGAGGAAATNRRGCAAAAA
>JAYKAV010000557.1:0-42322 GCA_035582835.1 Phoebastria nigripes | reverse complement strand
GAGGCCWGCRTGGRTGARCAAGGAGCTCCTGGACACACTCAAACACAAAAAGGAAGCCTACAGAGGGTGGAAGCAAGGACAGGTAGCCTGGGAGGAATCCAGAGAAATTGTCCGAGCAGCCAGGAATCAGGTTAGGAAAGCTAAAGYCCTGATAGAATTAAATCTGGCCGGGGATGTCAAGGGCAACAAGAAAAGCTTCTACAGGTACCTCGGGGATAAAAGGAAGACAAGGGAAAATGTGGGCCCTCTCCAGAAGGAAATGGGAGACCTGGTTACCCGGGATACGGAGAAGGTGGAGGTACTCAATGACTTTTTTGCCTTGGTCTTCACCAGCAAGTGCTTGAGCCTCACCACCCAAGCTGCAGAAGGCAAGGGTGGGGACTGGGAGAATGAAGAGCCAACCACTGTAGGCGAAGATCAGGTTCGAGACCATCTAAGGAGCCTGAAGGTGCACAAGTCCATGGGACCCAATGAGATCCATCTGCAGGTCCTGAAGGAACTGGCAGATGAAGTTGCYAAGCCACTATCCATCGTATTTGAGAAGTTGTGGCAGTCCGGTGAAGTTCCCACTGACTGGAAAAGGGAAAACATAACCTGCATTTTTAAAAAGGGGAAAAAGGGGGACCCGGGGAACTACAGGCCAGTCAGCCTCACCTCTGTGCCTGGCAAGATCATGGAGCAGATCCTCCTGGAAGCTATGCTAGGGCACAGGGAGGACAGGAAGGTGATTCGAGACAGCCAGCATGGCTTCACCAAGGGCAAGTCCTGCCTGACCAACCTAGTGGCCTTCTATGATGGAGTGACATCAGTGGACATGGGAAGGGCTACAGATGTCATCTGTCTGGACCTCTGTAAGGCCTTTGACATGGTCCCCCACAACATCCTTCTCTCTAAACTGGAGAGGTATGGATTTGATGGGTGGACTGTCCAGTGGGTGAGGAATTGGTTAGATGATTGTCACATCCAGAAGGTAGTGGTCAACGGCTCAATGTCCAGATGGAGGTCAGTGACAAGTGATGTCCAGCAGAGGTCCATATTGGGACCAGTACTGTTAAATATCTTCATCAATGACATAGACAGTGGGATCAAGTGCACCCTCAGCAAGTTTACAGACGACAAGCTGAGTGGTGCGGTCGACATATCTGAGGCATGGGATGCCATCCAGAGGGACCTGGACAAGCTGGAGAAGTGGGCCCATGTAAAGCTCATGAGGTTCAACAAGGCCAAGTGCAAGGTCCTGCATCTGGGTCAGGGCAACCCCTGGTATCAATACAGGCTGGGGGATGAAGGGATTGAGAGCAGCCCTGCTGAGAAGGACTTGGGGGGACTGGTGGATGAAAAGCTGGACATGAGCTGACAATGTCCGCTCGCAGCCCAGAAAGCCAACCGTATCCTGGGCTGCATCAAAAGAAGCATGGCCAGCAGGTCGAGGGAGGTGATTCTGCCCCTCTGCTCCACTCTGGTGAGACCCCACCTGGAGTACTGTGTCCAGCTCTGGAGCCCTCAGCATAAGAAAGACATGGACCTGTTGGAGCGGCTCCAGAGGAGGGCCACAAAAATGATCAGGGGGATGGAACACCTCTCCTGTGAAGAAAGGCTGAGAGAGTTGGGGTTATTCAGCCTGGAGAAAAGAAGGCTCCGGGAAGACCTTATGGCAGCCTATCAGTACTTAAAGGGGGCTTATAAGAAAGATGGCAGCAAACTTTTTAGCAGAGCCTGTTGCGACAGGACAAGGGGGAATGGTTTTAAACTAAAGGAGGGTAGATTTAGACTAGATAGAAAGAAGATATTTTTTACACTGAGGGTGGTGAAACACTGGAAGAGGTTGCCCAGAGAGGTGGTAGATGCCCCATCCCTGGAAACATTCAAGGTCAGGTTGGACGGGGCTCTGAGCAACCTGATCTAGTTGAAGATGTCCCTGCCCATGGCAGGGGGGTTGGACTAGATGACCTTTAAAGGACCCTTCCAACCCAAACTATTCTATGAGTCTATGAAAGTTTACATTAAATAAGCTTTCCAAAACACCAGAAGTTGTACCTGCAAGAGCTTAAACAGACATTTTTAAAGGAAATACAAAAATAGATTTCTGCCTCTTCCCACTTAAAAACCTGGCAAAAGTAGCAATCCACATTTCTGTAAACCTTTCTTTGGCTTCAATTTATTATGTGACAAGTTTTTTTTGTTTTAAATTGAAAACAAGAGAAATTGACAAAGCAAAGCATAAACAATAGAAAATGAATAATGATGAATAAGGAGACCAATTTTTTAAAGGGTCAGACAAAACCTGAAATGCATTATCCATTATCGTTCTAATATTTCTTATAATCTATCATTGTGACAAACACACAAGCTGTCTTCATTTTTCTGAACTGTGGACATTTTCTGCACCTAGTGAATTCTGGGTCATATCTGAGACTGTGGAAACCGCAAGCATTGCAAAACACGAAATCGGATATTTGTGTCGCAGAAAGGACCAGTAAAATTTACAAGAGGTTCAATTATATTTAAAATATCTGAAAAGTGAACACATCAGTGGAAAAGATTTTAAATGCAGATAAATGGAACTGCTGTGGCTGCTCTAAGTGCTGTGGCTGCTCTAAGTGCAGACACCTTTCAGCACAGAGCCGCACACCTGAAAGGAGCCTTGTAACCTGGAGGGGCAGCGGGAGCCCATGTGCCATCTCCAAGTGCACCGCTTCTTTCGCCTATCAGCAGGGCTGCAATATGTGCTGACTACTCTTCAGCTTGACTAAAATGTCAGGCTTTCTTTCTTCATTCACAGTTTTTACCCTTTCCAATCTTATTGATCTTCATATTACCAAGTAACTGTAGAAGAGACAGCAAAAAAGCACTAGTGGAAGAAACAGGGAGTCTGCATGATGGAAGGGAACTAAGAAAGGATTTGGGAAAAGGTGACAATGGGATTTGAGATGGAAAGATTAAAAGGACAGAGAAAGGGAAAAAAAAGAATCTTTTCTCCTTCAACCTGTCAGACCTTTCATTGGATTCCTCACTCTCCCAGCCTTCTTAACAGGATACTAAAATTTATCTTGGATGACACACCCAATTCATCGCAATTTCTCCACAAGCCATTTATTGTCCGCTATGACACTAGAGACTCCCATAGGAATAATTATTTCTCATGTTCTTCACAGACATCCACACGCACAATGAAGATAATTTCACCAATGGTGGGAGTGAACATGATATATGTGCATGCATATGTTCACAAAAATCTGTGCGCATGCATGCATGCACATGCATATACATTCACTCCCTACTTTGGCAAATGTAACTCCATTATTATTGCTACATATCCCAATGCCAATTTGCATTACAAACACTTTTATAATTTCATAAAATGAAGCCAATGCTTTTCATAAATTGGTATCTAAAGTCTCAGCCAAGAACTACTGTTAATTAAAAAAGACATTAATGTGTTAAATACTTTGTCATAGTTCATAAATAGAGTTCCTAACTTTCCTTGATGATCTATTTTAATGGCTCATGAGCTATTTGTTCGCTTATTAATGGTTTCATTTTTAGAAATCTGAAATAAAGATTTTCTAAAGCCATGAAATCCATATTCTTATAAAGTCTGACATTTCAGCTTGTTGCTTTTAATTATCTATGAACCAGGTATGCAGAAGTATTTGAATGTCTAAAGATGTATAACAATTTTCAAAAGTATCTAGATACATGAAGTACAATTGAAGTATAAGCTGTGAAGTAGGCAGCTACCATGCTTACATATTTCCATCAGTCCTATTATGGTGATGCTATATGCTTTTGAAATCTCGTCTTGTAATGCTAAATTTATTTTTTTAAAGAGGAATCTTCCCAAGGGCAAGCACAACTATAGTGTCTGTCCAGAGATCATGAATATATAATTCATGATCTTGTGATACTCATTCCTTGTCCAAAAGAGATATTTTTAAATTTATTACTTTTAGTTTTTTAAAAAACAGCAACCTTACAGATTAGGTTGCCTCTTCTTTATTTATCACAAAAACACCCATCAACATGGTGTCAGACTGCTATGCAATAAGTGATTTACAAGCTACTAGCAGAGCATCGGTATAAACAAGATACGAGGCATCTGTCCTCTAAGGTCAATTTTTACAGTAGTCACCTATTCTGAATAAAATCAGAATATTTTAATTAAACTATATGGCAATAATATCAATGGCTAAAGTAACTACATGTTATTTACAGTTGTGGTTTACAAACTTAAAACAAGATTGGTACTCTGATGACAACTCTATTTTACACAGAGGGGTAAGCTTTGGCTAGTTTAGGCCATTTATTTCACAGAAAGAGTTTATGGAAATATCTTGTCCTCTCCACTAGTATTTTATTATTAGATCTTACAGTTCTTTCACCAAGAATGTTGGAAGAGAAGATCTGAAATACAGCAGGGCTATTCTTATGCTTTAATGTTACTCTTTTTGCTTCGCCTTTTCCCTTTCTCTGACAAAGAAAAAAAATCAATGTTAGTGATGTTTAAGAAATCTAGGGTGACAAATAGACCACGGGGACTACTGAGGGTTTTTCAAAGACTCTGCCAACAAACAGATGTTCAAGAACCTCATCTGAGCAGAAAATCTCCTGCTCTCCTCTGCCATAGTGTACTGTGGTCCTGAGGGACTGTACCTCCTATAAGCTTTCTATGCCCCCCTGCCATCATGCAAAAAGAAATAACTACATTTTAAATCAGAGAAAATGAGAAGCTTCTGCAGAGAAAGACTGACTGGGAAAGCCAGAGTGACTCCAGAGTGAGGAGATAAGGATTAAGACCAATAGTGTTTGGGAAAAGTAGCATTTTGGGACCTAGTGAAGGAAAAAGTCTAATATCAAAGTAGCAAGCAGTGGTAGAAATGGGAGAAAACAGGAAAAGCAGTGAGTTAAAAGGCTTGACTGGGAGAGAAAGAAATTAGTATGAGAAGTCTCAGAGAAAAGAGACAGGATGAGAAGCTGGAAAGGACATGAAAACTGGTGTAGGGAAGAAGCAGATGGAGTAGGAAAACAGGTTCAGCTGGGACGAACAATAAGGGCTCGTGCTCACTGAAGGACACTTTCTAGGATCTGATGGAAGAGTGTGTCCTGGAACAGACATCTAGATTCCTACAGTTTATTATTGCCATGCTGTCAGTAATACCTGAGAAAAACATGGACAAATTATGAATGAAGACTCAAGTTGTGTTTCCCATCTCTCAGCTGTATAGTGTGATCAGGATCTTTATGGCCTGGAAGGAGGACTAAGCATACATACTGCACTCCAGTATCCCCCAGTTCTACTGACATGTCTTTCTGAAGACTGAACAGATTCTAATCCTGCTGATGACTTATTTCTGTGTTACTATGAACTCAAGGAATACGTTTTTGGAGGTTTGTTTCCATTTTAGTTTTCTTAAAAAAACAAAAGACAGGTAAAACTATTAAAAAAAAGAAAGACTAGTAAAGAAGTTCCTGTCAAGAAATGGAAGTCAGAGGTAGTGTGATTTGTGCAAACTTAATAATTTTTTTGTACTCTTGCATTACATACTGGTATCCTGCATCAGCACACAGATGGATCAGACCTGTTGCTGAATGCAACTGTATAATGAACAAAACTGACCTGTAGAGCACCAGTTTCTTCTATTACAGAATTCAGATTGTGCTGCAGTGAATGGGAAAGACTGGTCTCATAAAAGCAGTGATAAGAAACTCAAAGATGAAAAATGTGGGGGAAAAAAAAAAGGAAAGTAAATAGAAAATGTATTTATATGAGAAGATAAAGAAATGTGGGGAAAAAGCAGTGGCTGACATAACTTAAGAAAAGAACAAGGAGCTTTTAAAGTATCCAAGAAGTAAAGAAATATCATGAATATTTTAACAGAGGATATCATAAAATTGTAAATAATGATGCAGAAAAAATAGAGCCAATATTTCCATTCAGGATTGAGAAAGAAGAACAATGCTTTACTAACATCACCTTACAGGGATCCTATTAAATCTATTAATAACTAAGGGGAATGTTAAAGAGAATCTATTAAAATTATGTAGTTTTACATCAACAGGCCTCTGTAACTTTCACCCACACATTGTTAGTAAGTTGGCTGAAGAATTTTCTGGACTTTTCTTAGCTGGTATTACATTAGCTAGCATATCAAAGACACTCTAAGGGATTCAGAAAATATTAAGAATGCTCCAATAGAAAATTGCAGGTAATTATGTCATACTAGGAAAAAACATAGAAAAGCTGGTATGGAATTATATCAAGTAAAAATTAAATGAAAATAATATAATAAAGGTCAACTGATACCATCTAAGAGAAAAAAAAAAACCTCTTGTAAATCAAATCAGATTCAATCTTTGGTGAGATTACAATTTTGGTTTGTGAATTTACTACAGAAATATAACTTTTATGAGGTTTTTGACTCAGCATCTATTGTCCTTTAATTAATGAATTAATGATAAACACTGCAACAATTAAAAAGACCAATAATTAGATAATTGATTAGTTGCAAAAACAACAGGCAATAAAGAATTAATATTAAACAGGGGCTGTTTCTAGAGGTGAGTAGTATAAACCCCCATATTTCTAAGTATGATTCAGAAGTATGTATTATATCAGCGCAGAAGGAGCCGGTGAAGGTTACACAAAACTAGTAGGCAAGGGTAAGGCCAAGGAGACCAGGTCTGCAATTAAAACACAATGCATTTTTTACAGAGAAACAAAAATTCCCTTCCTTCTCCACCCCCCAGCTCCAAAATGCAGTACATATCTACACACTGAGAAACTACTTCCTGATAGCAGCAAGTCTGAAAAAGAAACTCAGGGTCATTTCAGACAAACAAATAAAAATTCATTCCCAGTAAAACATAGAGACRATGTGGGTTAATGCAAACCTCGAAGGAACAAGCAAGGAGGAGGAGTAATGAAAAGCAATGGTGATTTTATGCCTCTAGATAGCACTGGTGAGATTGATACTGGCAAACTGCCTGCTGTTCTGCATACTGCACACAGTTCATTTTTAAAATGTCACTGAAAAAATTGGAGATGATATAGAAAAAAAACTGCAAAATTATTCCAAGCTGCAGAAAATTCAGGTGAGTGAGGACTTAAAACTATCAGTCTGTTTATCTTATCAAAAAAAAAGACTGGCAGGTAGCTTGATTGCAGTGTATAAGCACCCTCGCAAGGAACTAAAGAACTCTTTAATCTGGCAGGGAAAGACAGAAACCAATGGATAGAAAAGGAAGGCAGGCAAATTCAAAATAGGAATAAGATAAAAAATTTAACAGCATAGGTGATTAACAGCTGGAAAAAACTCCCAAAGGGAATGTAGATTGTCCGTTACTTGGTGCTCTCAAATCAAAACTAGGCACCTTTCCAGAAAATGTGTTTAGTCTGGAGTCACTGGAAGAAATATCATGTCCTATAATATATAGGACATATGTGACTAGATGATCCAATGGTCTTTTCTGGCCTTAAAATCAGTCAGTCAAAGGTAAGGCTGTAAAATATTGCCACACAAAATTGTATTTTAACCCTCCTACCTACACAGCATGCCTAGACAATGTCTGGCAAATCACTTGATTCAAAATGTCTATAAACAGTTTCTGACAGTGTACTACTATTTGGTGCTTGGATCCCCATCTTACAGTCTTGCATACTGATGCTTACTGGTACAACCAAAGTCAGTGAGAACAATGCAGAGAACTTACCAGCATACCACGGATCACCATATGAATATCAGCCTCTGGGAATTTCAAAGTAACAGGTCTTAACTTTTTGTGCCTCTGCTTCCTACGTGTTAATGCCATTAAGCACATTTTCTCCCCATCTGAGTATAATGAAAATAAACCAGTCTCCACAAACGTTATCATATTGAATGGCAAAGAAAAACCTATGAGAAAACTAGTGATTTTTGTACTCACAGAGAAGTATAGATAGATTTCGATGAGTAAGATATGAAAGTGTACATTACGTAACGACAGTTTAATGACCGAACTGTCTTTCAGTTAGTTTATAGATGATTTCATTCAATGAACAAGGCAAGGAATATATGAATAGCGCACAGTTACAAAAGTCTGTATTAAACATATGCCCAAATGCACCAAAAAAATGATGTTGCATCACTTCACAGTATCTTTTTTATTTGCTAGGAATACAGCCCCATCTTTTATGGATTTCATACTGCCCTGGTGAAGTGGCCTTTTCTCCAAATCTTCACAAATGATAAGAAAGTCAGAAAGGGAGAAATATTAAATGAATCCAGTTACGCTGTCTGGTACAAAATGTGGTCTAACTACTCCCAATACAGCAGCATAAACTGATAAAAATTACAGAACTTTGGGCACCAGATGGTACAATAACATAGCATCTAATAACCTAGCCACCTTGCAGTGTAGTTTGAGAAACCTCTGAGCCTCCCTGCTCAAGATCCTATAGCTCTGGGATACACGGCAGTGGATAAGGACAAGGCTTGAGGGGTCACCAGCTACCTCTCATAATGCTGTAAACTTCAAAGCAGGGAATAGAAATGTAAGCCCACCGCCACTACTCTGTCTGAACAGTAAGTAAAGTGGCAAGTTACCAGCTGCCTGTCTTTTGGATTTACTTCCTCTGCAAAACTTCAGATAATGGGTAAAACATCCATTTGTTGTGCTTCAGTTCTGGCCAGAATATTCCAGGGATCAACCTTAGCTTCCCAAAGAAAAGTGGATAGGGTACATGTACATGAACTAACACAGTTTTACAGCTCCATCATGAGCTAATGGAGTAGTGGCTTCCATCCTGTTCAAACATGAATGTATGGTAAGTTCTAAAATGTTTTCTCAGCAATTGATATTGTCCATTTTGTATGCAGATAAACTCAGGTACAGAAAAGTTAACTGAATTACCTGGTCTTACATGGCAATTTGGGGTCAGACACAGGAATGCATTTACAGACTATGCAAGTTTTCATCAAAAGGTAAAGTCTGAGTTTACCTTTTACATAATTTTGGGACAAACCTAATCTGTTTGCATTTAAATGTTGTGTTTACTGTTAAACTTAACTGCAAGGAATTGTCTATCCATGAAAATTTATCTTGTGTCCTATGCACATGTATCCTACCTGCTATGTCCTCTGATATAGATATGAATTTGAAGTTCATCGTTTTAACTCAACTCTTACACAGATATCAGTAATATAATACAATTGCATTATTTTCAGTCAGCTATGTTTTCTAAGTCTGCAGGTGGGTGACATCCTTTATAGCTTCACATGAAGACAAATATTAAAGCTTCCAGCAATGTTCTTTAAAATCGATTCTGAAGTCATGGTAGTGTATCTTTGTCTATCCTCTTGCAAGTGAATTTTGTTACTGTCTCTTTCTCTAGAAATCAGGTTATTAAGTGCCATCCTTATGGGGAAAACAAATAATCATTACTTTATCATCCAAAATTATCCTATTTCTAATGTACATACTTGAACATTTTTGCTAAAATAGCAAATTGCCTTCATGTAACATTATGACTGAGAGTGGGTCTGTTATTCAAATTCAGATCTTCTGACAATCTTCTCTTAGAAAGGCAATGGTAGACCTGGGCAAGAAGCCTAAAGATATGTAAGGATTGTCCTGTACCCACTTTTCAGAACAATCAGTCAAATTATGGCAAGTACCCATGTACAAACAATACAGGCTGTTAGCATGCGCAGCAGAATTTGAGGGGTGGCACCTACACAGGAGAGTTAAAGGAGAGAAGGCTGCAGGTAACAAAACCTTTTCACTAGTCCTGAATCAGGTGCAATCTCAGTGTTCAAACATCACCAGTTATATCACTAAACTTATTCTAAAGTGTGTGGGGGTTTTGTTGGGGGTTTTTGGTTGGGTTTTTTGTTTTTGTAAACATGTATCACTGCTTTTTATGGCTTGACAGTCTTATCTATGCTTTGATTGTAAAGATGAAATGGGTCTGATTGGCTATATATCTTCACAAATTTTCTACAATCAACAGTGTAGTATCTTAAACCTTTCTTATATCTTGGCAGATTTTAAGAGAAGACTATGCCCACACTGGAGCTGACAACCCATCAGTTGTTTTCTCTATTAATTTAGGTCTCTTCTAAAAGGTATTTTAACCTCATTTGTTACAATTAATTAAGTCTATTTGTTCATAATGATCATCCCAAGACTCCTGATGCCAATACAGAAGATGTAGTATGAGTGAGGAATTCAGGCGCGATGTGAGAACTTGGAATAATAAAGCATTCCCTTACAAGTTCAATTTCTACGAAAAGAAAAACTTGAGAAGATTATATGCATGTGTTTGGCCACACATTTCCACCATGCATAGCTTTGAAGACGTCTAAAATGCCTAAACATTTATGTGTTTGGAAAGGCACAAGATAAAATTAGTTTCATCTGTCATCTGGGTACCACAGAAACTTCCCCTCCACTTCCTTTTACTGATCCCCTCCTCCCACGTGTCCTATGCCAAATGGATATATATTATGGTTTATCAATAAAAACTGCCTCAAATTAATAATTCAGTCTCCTTTTGTCTTTTCAGAATACAACAAGCCAAGGCAGTACCAGCTAATCTCAATCACACTGTGATCTGCTCTCTTCTGTTGTAGCTTTTTCACTATTCCTTCTAAACTGACCTTTTGTTTCCTTTGTTTCACACCAGTTGCCTTCTGTAAGGGCTTTAGCTATTAGAGGCATAAGCTGCAAGATGACAAGAATGCAATATTTTAAAAGAAAATATTAATGACATTATGTAATCTCACATGACCATTTTTCCCTAGCAACAGTGTGCACACCCTCGAAGTATGCCTTCAGTGGCTGAGCCTGGCAAAGAACATTGGCACATACTGTGTTTCCCATCTTTTTTCTAGCACTTAAGCATTGAACAACCTAGTCCCCTTTGATATCATTCTTCTGCCTCATTCATCTATAAAATGACATCATGCAGCAAAGAGAGAGATATGAATCAAAATGGAAGTCCTAATAAAATAAGTGCCCCCAGTTTCCTGGTATTCATAATTTTTATTCTCATGGCAGATGCAGTTCAATAGTAGAAAGTGAAATCTCAGAAGAATAAGTCTTTCATTAGGAGCAATGGTGATATTTTATATTGGGCAGCCACCAAGCACAGACATAGTGGACTTGCTCAATGTAAGTAACAGGCAGCACAAAAACTAAGGGAAATAATGAGCCCTAGTGTACCTTCTTGCCTTTTTAGGTTGTTACAGTCATGATGTCATAAAACATCTCATGTGGGAATTAAACACATAATCTTGTTATAAGAAATAACATCTGGTTTGCCTTGTTCTCAGGTCCCAGTGGGTTAATTTGTTTGTTTTTGTTCAGAAATGGAAGAAAGACCTGCATTTGAAAAGACAGCTGGAAAATTATCTTCTGGATAGTTACAAAAGTAGCAGCAGTGAGTAATCACTCAAAAATCCATGTTTCTGAGACCTCAGTGTGCCTGGGTATCTCTATCTGCCAACAAGCATTGACAGGCTGCAAATGCACTTGGCTTGAGACCTCCCTCTAGAGAGCACAAGTCATCGTATAGTTCCTTCATATATATCAATCTTTATTCCTGAGTCCTTGGCATGTTACATTGCATGCATAGCCCCATAGTAGTAAAGGCATGCCCCAGGGAACAGACTGTTTAGTGAAGGATATTAAAAAATCCCCAACTATTTCAGGAGATGCAAATTCTGTGTCTATTGCTAAAGCACAGAGATTCAGTGAAAACAGAAATTTGAATTCCAAACCCATGCCTGCAAGTGCCACAATGCCAATACTGATACCATAGACCTACATATAGGGAGCTAGCGAGGAGCAGAAGCAAACAGAGCTGTCAAATCACTATCTGTTTTTAAAATAGTACATTTTGCTATTTTAAGATCTAAAGATACATGAAAATGAAGATAAAAAAACCCACCTACTGAAACTACTACATGAAACACATCACTTGCTTGTTCTGACAATCACCATTTTAATACAGAGATTAAAAAAATCCCAAGCTTGAATAAACTGTTCAAAGAAAGAAATACATTCAGCTATGTCTTAATAAGCTTAAATTGTAGAACTATTGCAATATTAACTTAACTATGTAGTTTCAAATGGTACAGCAGGTCTGCCAGCCATATGGGTGAATGCTCACCTGCCCATCTGTCTGCTTGCAGGATACTGCAGAATTCGGATTTCTCCTCCCTCTTCTTTACTATGCTTATGAAGCCATTATTAGGTGAAATGAAGGCTCACAGGTTTTTTACTATGTTGGTAGGATGTACCCGTACATTGCTACCTGCCTGCTCTTACTGAGGCAACACAAAAAATGACCTGAATGTGAGTATGGCTGGGGATTTTTAAGTTGTCGTGCTTAGAGTCAGTGAAGTAAGACTGCAGGAAAAAATCTGCAGATTTTGGTGATGATATCAGCCCTTCAAAATGAAACAATTTAGCTGCTGTTTCTTAGTCAGGATGGTAATTTTTAGGGTCCCAAATTTAAACTCTTCAGACCTTTCAGATACACTAAGTAATGCATCTACTCAAAATGTCACACTTCACACTGTCAGAACTAAAAAGCTCCTGACAATTCTGAACTTTGAGATCTGTACCTTCAAGAATTGTTGTATTACCTCTGCACAGTCTTTCATTTCATGCTCTCAACTTAAAAATAACAGCTTAAGTGTTGTTTCTCAAAGTCTGTAGCTTGAGACAAAGCTGCAGTACGAAAAGAATGTGTAAAAAAAAAACCAAAAACAAAAAAAGCACAAGAAGCTTCAAAAAATTAAAAAGATTTAAAAAAAAACCCCACAAATTGAAAACAACAAACCCCCCCAAAACTCAAAAACCCCTGTGGATCCTTAACAATAAAGAGCATTGTCTGTGTCCACTGCAATATACATGGTAGGTAGGAACCTACACTAAGAGCTGCCATGGATAAAGCCTTGGAAGGCATTGAGGCTGCCTAGACTAAAGACTATCTTTTACAGGTAAGTGATTAATCAGTTGTTGAAGGGCAAAGATGAAAAAATAAGCAAAGCCAAGCATAAAAATGATCAACTACATGGAGCCACTGCCCAGCCCAGGATGCAATCATGCTGAACAGGACATGGGCAGCTCATAGGCTGGGACAATCCCAGCCATCAGCACTGTTCTGATCCCCTTTAGGGTCATGTATGATACAGGGCTGAAAAATGAAAGCACAGCCAGTGCACCTGATGTCTCAGTGTGGATGACTGTGGGTTGAGCAACACTTATCTTGTCTTTTCAGTCATGGCAGCAGAAGCAAGGAGCGTGGCCCCATACCAAGTTTAGAGTGAAAACCAAAAAGCTACAGCTGTTTTATATTAGCTTGCACCTAATAAAAAATGTGATGAAGCAGTCTTAGGGTGTGCATGAGGCATGTGTCTCTCAGAATACCATGAGTCCTCAGAAAGGTGAGAAGCCAGGGCAATTTGTTCACATGGACACTGTCTGGCCACAATGTCATACTGATGTGGCCAGTACAACAGGTTGAGCTCTCTGTAGTAGAAAGGTAATGCAGACCTAGAGACTACTAGTGTACTGCTAACAAAGACAGAACTGTAACTGCTTTTGTTTAAATTCAGCTATGCCAATACAGTCTATATTGATTTTGCTGTAACATGAGCAAAAACCTCAAGTATGAAGCTACACCGACTGTTTTTGCAATAATAGCAGATTAAATGAAGGCTATTCCCAGAATTGTCTGGATGTTGTCTGTGCCATCTACTTGTTGTAAAGTAAACAACCACATTAATTGTAAGCCATGTGAGAAAGAGAAAGATGAGTGTGTAGTGGGGGATGATTGTATAAGGAAAAGCAATGTTTGCCAAATGGAAGATTGAAGAAGTTGACAAAGTACATTCTGACTTTTTATTCTGAATAATAAAAACCCATGCCTTTTAACATTTTGACAAAACTTCCTTTAAACAAGAAAAAAGAAAAGGAAAAAAAAAAGAAAAAAGCAAGGTCATTCCTGGCATGCATACACACTTTCTTTGCTGCATTTAATAAAGGATCACTTCCAAAGATGCTTTCCCACTTGGATGTGTGCCTCTTGCCTTTTCTAGCCCCTTGAACCATTTTCATGTGCAGTTCAGGTTGAATAAACTCCACACATAGGGTTTGACTTTTAGATAAGAACAGAAGTTATCCCCAGGACTATGCAGGAAAGAGACTCAGAGCTCTAGATTAATGCAGTGAAATTTCAGGACTCAGCATTTCTTTAGCAGGAAATAAAAAGCTTGCAAACAAACAGGAAGACCAGCTAACGTATCTCTAAGGTACTCTCCTAAAGAAAAAAAGAAAAGAGGTGTTCCTGATCTCTTGTGACTCATCTTCATTATGCCATTATTTCTGCTTTATTTCAGCTGGTTTTGATACAGTATCATATTGTCTGACATATTAGCAATCACATTTATTGCTGTACATGGGTTTTTCTCCCCTCCATACAGAGACTAAACCAATGTAATTATGGCTACAATCTCAGGAGCAAGCTAATTAAATATAAGCATCATATTTTCACATACATATATTAAAAAAAAAAGAGAAAGTCTACTGTTTTTTTCTGCTATGAAAATCTCCCTATAAATTTCTACACATTTCTACACAAAAATTCAGCCCATATTAGGAAAATCATATAAGAGCTCAAAAGACCAAAATGGGGTAAATTTCCATAGATGGGATCAGCACAGCATGCTGTGCCCTGAATGAAGGCCCATTCAATGCCTTGTGATGTGGGGTTCCCAGCATCTGAAGGGGTGTAAGGTTATCTATACTATCCTCTCTTTTCTTATGTTGTTAGCTCCAATAAATGGCATTCTAAATAATGCTTCACAGAGTCTGAGTGCCTTTCTTACTGGGATCACAAAAACCCAGTGTAAAATTGGTGCAAAACATCTTCCTCCAAGCTTCCTGGGGAAGCTGCTTTTTCAAAATCGACACCTTTAAGGCAACCAGCTATGAGTTGAAGATGCTAGTGACTCCAGATCCCATAGCTCCAAGGCTGTCTTCCAGCCATGGAAATTACCCCAGAACCAGAAACTTAGGACTTTCATTGTTTTCACCAAAAATATTTTTTCTTCAGAATTTTTAACCAAAAGACACACACCTCTTACATTTAGTACCATTTTTTTGCTCCAAGGCAGCTCGGTAAATTTATTCCGTGACCATATGTTACTCCCTATAAGAACAGTACTTTCTTCCCCATATAAGCCTGCTAGCTTCCTCCTTACCAAGAGCTCGATAAAACACAAAAATGTCAAGATATGAATCTTTTCTCAAACACTGACAACCAAGACACAAATAAAGCTTTGAGTAAATTTTCTTGGTTTTGTTCTTCCCATTTCATGTGCTTAGTTTTTTATTTCATCAGTTTTCTTATCTGCAAATGTTCTTCAGTTCAGAGATTCCTTTAGTAAGCCTCTTTTGCATGTTCCTCCAGCTGTATGTTCCATGATGCATATTTCTGATTCTTTTAAAATCCAAACTGTCGCTAGTTCTATCATGTGGGTAATTTAGAAATTCAGAAACAGTTGAAATCTGACAATTTTTGATATTATTTTAAACGCATTCCACACGAAAAACAATATTTTTCTGGGATATTTGCATTTTCTGAGTTACTCAAAGATACTTGGATGCATATGCATGTTTGATGGATTTGAGGCTTTCAGGTCCATATGCTCAAAGACAAATAACATATGAGTTGAAGATTCATAGGCTGGTCTTCAAGTTGTTGATTAAATTCCTAAGGCTTTAGAAAAAGTATGGGAAGAGAAGCTTGAGCCAGTTTCAGACCCTATGTCCTGCTAGATATCTACACTGGCTTATCTTATTGATAGACTTGTGTCTAGGTTTTTTTGCCATCTTTTGTGGTTTCCTGGATAGTTGAGCAAACATGCACATGCATATGTACATAAAACCAGCAAATATGTAATACATGTAAAAATTATGATTGGAAGAGCTTACTTAGTTCTTTCTTGCTTTGCTGTTCCTCATAACCCAAAAGTAACATCAGAGAATTTTTTAAGTCCATATATCTGCTGTGTATCGAAAAAAACATTAGAGGTACTAACAAAACACAACAGTTTTATGAAGAAGGCATGCTTGCTTGAAAATGTATAAATACCTTTACACTTCCTGACCAGCAACAATCAGGCATTTTGTTGTGGGAAAGGACATAAACCAAGTTACCATCCAAAGAACTCAGTGTACCGAGGTGAGGGAGGCAGATCAGCAGAATCATTGTCATCAATAGCTGTGTAGTGAAATTGTGACATGGATAGAATGAATAGGTATCCTGCTCAGAAATCCTTTAGACTAATGCAGTGAATTTGGCCAAAATTGTTACTTTTGAGAGCCTGCTTTCATTACGTATCATAACTTTTAGGAAAGTTACTTGTCACCTGTTGAATACTCTGGGTAAATTCAATCCTTTTGCATAGTGGTGAGATACAGTATTTCATACCTGCTATGATTTCTCCCATGGGTGCCTACTCTGTGGTGATAGTTAAATGATTCTCAACATTATAGATATAGTTTGAAAAATACTCTAGGATTTTTTGGAGATCATCTACATTTACTGGGTTGAATGACACTGTAGAGATTTAGCACACTGCATACTCTCATCTACTTCAGAGAACCAAAGTTAGGAAAGTAAATGCTCTATATCACTAATGCGGAAATGCAGCACCCTCCAAAAAGACGATTCAATGCAACTAGGTTATATGCTTAAAGGTAGTCAACAATCACTCTTCCATGTATTCACAGACACAATGTCATTCACAATGCATATTTTGTATGAAGACTAAAGATCCTCAAAAATAAAAGTCCCCCCCTAGTTGGTGGTCTTTTAAGAGTACATGTGACAATATGAAATGTATTTATTTATGCAATTCAGTCATCCACTTTGAGCAGAAGACAGCTGCAGTTTAAGTCTTACAATATGCACCTGATATTGCTGCCAAATATCTATGGCTAGCAAGGACGTCTCCCTTCAAGACACCTTTACTAGCATGAAAGCAACAGGTGGGTAATGACATGTTGTTCTAAGTGCTCTCCAGCTGCAGGCTCTTCAGTGGAGTGATACTGTTATGCATTAGCCATCCTCAGGTTGCTGTTCTATTACAGACAGGTTGCCTGTGGTAAAGATCTAAAGATAGTCTGTGGCCACAGTATTCAAGCAGGGAATCAGAGTAATAGGTAACTTCTGTATGATGTGTGCAAAGCATTTATTCAAAACTGAAGGGAGGTTGGTTCATAAAATAACAGAGATAGCCAGATTAGCTTTGACCCTTTTGCAGAGTGCTCCCCTCACACTAAACCTACTGTGGTCTCTGATCAGTGAACTGAACTCATTTGTATGTTGGGTTTTTGAAGGAAGGAAAAGGAGATGGATTTTCTAAGAAAAAAAAGACTCTTCAGACTTGATTATTAATTTGTTTTTTTGTTGATCAAATGCTGTTCCATAGATATTAATTCTTCTTATTCATTAGATCAGTAATTGTTATTTGTTATACAATGTTACAGGTAACAATTGCAAACAAGATAGTGCAAGCGCAATAGAACTGATTGAGTGCTTAATCATAGGCAATTTGTCTCAATATATTTGTATTGTACTCACGTTCAAATCAGGCACAGAAAAAGAAAAAGTAAGGCTGAGCATATCCAAAACAAGATTTTTGCAAGTCATCTCAACTTAGTGGCTCTGAACRAAGAGAATGGATTTAATACTTTAATTATAGTTTGAATTCAAATTAACCATTTTGAAATGTTCTGGTATCAACTATTTGTATTTAACACTTCAGCAATAATACAGTGACTGTATTTTTTTAAGTCACTCAAAGAATATAGTCTTTTAAAATAATATGAGCCTGAGGAAAATAATCTATAAGTCTAGCTTGTATTGAGTATAGAACAGGTTTGTGTTCTACTTACCTTTGGATTAGCTGGAAAGGTTTAAATCAGTGAGAAATAAGTAGCTTAATCTTGAAGTCCTTCCTCAAGCAAAATTAGTAACAAAGAAGGTGAAGATGATGTTCAATTCCTAAATGAAGAAAGTTACAATATATTACAAACATAACAGAAGCTTACGGTGCAGCTATGCTCAGTTTTGTCTGGAAAGCAAGGTTTTGGAGAATTTTATGGATTAAAAGAATAAAGTATTTAATTCCCTGTATTTAGACCATATAATGCATGAGTAAACCCAGAATTCTCTGAGAATTTTTATGCATTTTTACTTTTATAATTTATAATCAAAGACTTTGAAATAGTCCATTTTCATATTCCTTTGTTTAAAACCCAATTTGTTAAGATTTATACTTTCATATAGAAGTTGAAATTCACTGTAATAAATGGTGGGAAAAAAAAGGTAATTTCCGTAGAAGTACTTTGTGTTGAAGTTCAATCCAAATTGGACAGTTATTTATCACCGAATGCAGTAAATTGCCAAGTTCTAAGATGATGGACAATCACATATAACAAGCATTTATCTTACTGTCATGAGGGCTCACTCTAGTGATGTCACATTACTGATAAAATTCTCTTTTGGTACAGATTGTCTGTAGAATTTAGGATATAAATATGCAAAATTAATTATAATTGTTGTACATAAAAAATTTTCTTATAGTTCTGATTTTCGTGTTTCAAAATGATGACCACATCCAGACTTTACAACAACTTTCAAGCTATGGATAAATTCATCTTTAGAAACAAAGAGGTCCACAGCAGTAAGCAAACAGTTCAATGATCTCAACTCAGTCAAGGCAACTATCATGAGATGCTCCAGGAAAAAGGTGATTATCACAACCAGTTTGAACAAGCAGATTCTGTATAGCCTGCTAAATAACAATATAGTAATTTTGTATGCTATAAATAGAGTAGGTAAGTCTGGCAGATACAAAAGAGAATGTCAATTAAGCTGTATAGGAAGTATACTTCCTATCTGACTATTGTAAAAAAAAATCTGTTTGGGTTAGGGATTTAGAGATAGGTAGGTATGGAGAGCTGTTGTTCCTTCCAAATCTGTTTTCCCTTCTGTGAGATGAAGCTGTTCAGTTAAGAAGGTACAAACAGGGCCAAAGAATGTCTAAATAATTAGTATCTTCACAAACTACACTAAAACTGGATTAGCATAGAATATATGCTGTACCTTTCATACTGTGATCATGTTTATTTATTTAAATTTTACCATATGGCAGCAGCAGAGACATTACAGAAATCCAGAGACTAGAACACAGCTGTTTCTTCCCATCCTTTAAGCTCAATATAAATTGTATTTGCAAAAGCCTAGCAACTACATTCATGCTAAAAGATACTAAATTATGCATGACAAAAAATAAAGACATGCTATAAATAACAAATCAGTTTTATTACAACAATTCAGTTAATATTTATAAGGCAACAAATATCATCCAGGAGTAAGAGCTCAGCAAAAAGAAGGGCAGTTCCTTTATGACACCTGCTTTACTGCATTCTCACAGAATTAGTCAGTCAGAGCCAGGTATTCAGACAACTAAGCCTAAGAGGATCAGATACAAATGGCCTTAGCGATCTTGCATTCTGTCAAGGGCAAGGGCCCCAATATTTTAATTGCTTCTTTAAAAAATAAAAGCTGAATATCACCACAAAGATGAAATACACTGTATATAAAAGATTGGATGAGATCAGTCCCTATCTATAAAACCCTGGCAAGCTTCAATTATCGAACTTTACATGGTAAAATGTCAAAATCCTCTGTAGCAGTAATTGCATACTCCATAGAGAAGGAGAACTACTGGCAATACAATTTCCAATTTTTCATCAAAATGGGCTTTGTCCTGTTTTACACAATTATAGTTTGGTTTAATATGTCCCAAAGAGCACCACTGAATGGACTTGTTGTAGAACTGACTTACATTTTTTTTTTGTGTTGACTGCCCAGAAGATCTCCTACAAAACACAGTTGCCCAGGCTGGGCCAAAACTGGCTGAAAACGTGGAAAAAGCAATGCCAAGATGCAGCCTTATCAGAGATTCACATCAGAGAGATGTGCCTAGAGCTATTATAGACATTGTACTAACCTAAGCTTACCAGTCAAGATTCACAGCTCTTGGCAAACCAAAATAGGAGAAGAAAGCACGTAGAAATAGTGTCTTCTGTACATGCCTTAGATAAAACAAGTTCATTCCAATTCTTTAATGTGATAATAGAAAACAAAATTACAGCCAATAATCTTTGTGAATATGTCTGTCACAGAGAAGATGCCTGAAAGTCTTATTGTACATTAGGAATGAATGACTGGAATACACCTCCTGGATCATCCAGTGCAGTCCCCTGGTGTCACAAATACTTAATTTGTGTTCTGCATTTTGAAAAAAGGTTCTTTTTTGTCCACAGTGGAAGGGTGCTCTAGAAATGGAGGCATCTAATTACTGAGCAGCTTCATGTAATATCTAAAATTAATTCATGGCCTGCTTACCCGCTTTGTCTTTTAGTATAAATAGTTATTTTCCTCTCCAGGATTAAGTCTTTGATGTCTTACATCCATGCTCTTATATCAGTAGGCTAAGTAAAGTGAGCTCTTCTAAACTCAAGAGAAATTATTCCTACTACCCCAGCCATCCCAGGAACCCTCATCTACACCATCCTAACTTTTATTTATTTGTTTTTTAATATAAGAAACAAGAACTGAACATGAAATCAAGAAAAACATCTCACCCAAGCCCTGAACAACAGCATTAATACCTTAATACTTCTCTGTTTCCTAAGAATTCTTCTCCCGTCATCTTAGGATCGTACTTGCCTTTTTCAAGGCTACTTCCTGCTGACAGTTCACAGTTATTCTGTGATCAGTCAGAATATCCAGCTGCTTATTCACATCTTTCTTTTTTTTTTCCCCTCAATTGATGAAATCCTATTATATGGCAAAACCTTCTGTTATGAACTCACAACACAGGCATCAATAAAGGGCCTTAGGTGCTGTGATGTTCAGCACTGGAAAGCCTAATAGATATTTAGGTCAGGGACTGGAATATATGAAACTGGCTTTGGTAAACAAAAATTCTTACACATAGCACAGGGGTGAATGAGGAGGCTGGTTCAGGAATGCAAACAGGCAACACGTTGAGCACTGGGACCCCAAAGAAATCCAAGAGGAAATGTTAAAGATTGATGTACATATGAAATCTTGTTTCCTGCATGGGCTTATGTACCTGTCTTGAGGCTGCAATTGAGAGTCCTGGGAAATAGAGATGAAGCCTAAATTCACTTACCTCACTTTGCCAAGTGCATCCACATAGGATTTGAGGCCAAAGGAATTCTTCACATTTGCCTTCAAAGGAGAGGAAACTGTGAAGATTCCCATGGTAGGACCTTCTGTTGTGGAGGACTCATCACAATACCTGACTTTTTAGCAAAGTAAGCAGCCATGGTACAAAAAGGAAGGTCCTTGCACAGACAAATTAAAAAAAATGAAGAAGGCAAGAAACAGAAAAACAATAAAAATTAGTTAATTCTTGAAATGGAGGGAGGTTAGCAGTTCCACAGGTATATGTGGCTGTTCAACATTTTTGTATGTGTCCTGAAAAAGGGGGTGAGCAATGGGGTGGCAAAGTTTGCTGTCAGCCCTGTTATTCAGCATCATGAGGACTGATTGAGATGAACTGTATTTCACATGACCAAGGAATCTATCTAAAATGGCAAAGAAGATTCAATGTGACTACATGTAAAACTAGGCAGGGAGTGGTGTGGAGGAAGACTTCCACATGTGAAGTTAGAATTGCTCYCAGTTGTCCATTAACCCCAAGACCTTGCTCCTGAATAGTGTGATAAGCAGTTTGGTGGTCAGCAGAGATAAAATAAGGGAACAAACATGCAAATCAAACATCAAGAAAGGATTAGCAAATAAAGAAAAGAACATAATTGCTTTGCTACATAAATCCATGCTGCATATGAACCGTGAATACTACCTGAAGTTCTGGTCTCTTTATCTCAGAAAAGGTATGGTAGAACTGGAGGGTACTCAAACTTCCTTGTTGCTTTAGCTAAAAGTATAAAACAGTTTCCTCTCAAGCAACAGTCGAGCAGGCTGGGACTTTTTAGAAAAATAGATGACCTTGAGGGAATAAGACAAAAACCTAGAAAATCTTGAGTGGTACAGAGAAGATGGATAGGTGCTGACAATAACCCAATCTGAGGTACCTGAATTTTAACCTAAGAAGAAGCAGGCTGCTGGCTTTCATCTGTTTATGGTACTTCATTCCTGAAGCAGGCAGGAGCTCGAACAGGTGAAAAGTCTGTGTTTCCACAAGAAGACTGGCACCTTTAAGTCAACAAGTGTCTTTAGCCATAGCAGGCAAAACCATTTATCCTTAATCTTTCAAAAGTCATGCAGGGCACAATACAGTGGTACAGATAGTGTGGGCCACAGGGGTATGCCAAAGTGTTTGGGGTTCATTTATACAGATAACAGCCTCTTGCCTTCAAAATACACATTTTTTCACCATTCAACAATAACTAAGGCATAATCAAGCAATTTTGGTGGGATGCACTACAGTAGTCAGAGTACTTGCACATGAATAAAGGCAGAAGGTAACTGGTAGTCCAGCACATTTAAAGTGACACTGTATCAAGAACTGAGGATTGCAACAGGCCAATCAATGATCAAAGAAAGTACAGAAAGGAGACTACTAGGAGAATAGTCTGTATGCAAACACAGTACATTAGTATTAGGCTGACAAAACAAATGAAAAATTAAATGTGTTATTGATTGCTTTCCCAGGTAACAATGCCTCCATTTCCACAAAACAGCTTGCACAGTTCAGCTCCATAGAAAACTAAAATACACACCTAAATGCCAGCATTAAAAAAAAAAAAGAGATTATTCTAAATAAAAATATAGCAAACTGATGAAGGAAGCATATGGAGAATAAACAAAAACTACAGAGCTTCCTGTGGCTGTTTGAGCACAAGCTAAAATACAGTATTTTAGCTGTTTTTCTCAAAGTGGGGGACACAGACCCTTAACTATGTATAGCAGTGACTAAGCTCTGCATTCTAAGGCACAATCCAGCAAAGGCTCACTCACACGCTGACATAAAAGGTGCATATTTAAGAGGTATATGGTGTGGTGTCTCCATCAGCAAGGAAGGAACAAGTCTTAAATACAGCCATGTCCTGCTTCACAAAAGGCTTTTAAAACCCACAGAGTCGGTTTAAAGCCAGTCTGCCACTCCACTGTCAGCCAAAATAAAACAGGTCAAGCATTATGTGTTCACAATTGCACAAACCAAGAATAAACATGCTACTCCATTCTGAACAAGCTGTAAGTGGTGTAGACATTGTGCTTCTAGGAAGAAATTACAGAAATGAGCCTCCCAGTCAAGCAATTAGATGTTGCTTCACAACTTTTTCATAAGATCATTAGGCTAACTGCTTGCACGTATTGAACCAGTGGGAAACTCTCACATGATAAAAAAGCAAGTCAGAAGGAATACACAAATTCTGAATGAGCCTCACTAGCCCTAAAAGTATCATCTTGAGAGAAGAAGAGAACCCTTCTCTGGCTTGCAAAGACTTCTTCTCCACAAAATAGTCTCCTTGGACTCACTGATGAGGGAAATACTCACCCAATCCAGGTGAGATGAACCACAAAAATAAGTAAATTAAAGGTTAATCCAATAGGATAAGCTCTATCTTGGAATGAGTAGGTAGTATTTTTAGTCATTTGTGTGCTACACCACAGGTCAAAACTTTAAAAATCTACAAAAAAGAAGCTACGTCATGCTTCTCAATAAAAACACTGTTGAGTGTCCTGAGACGCAGAGAAGAAACACAACTTTTCACTTTCTGGAGAGTGAAAAAAGGAGTGGATACCAGTGATGCTTTGTGTAGGAGAAGAGTAGGCATCAAAACATGTGAGAGTTAAAGTTAACTTTCCTTTCTGCTTGTTCCCTGGTGATGTGGGACATGAGAAAATGCAGCAGGACAAGTACTTGTGTTGTCCCTTCAGTTACACAAGGTGAGGATGAATACACACTGGGAAAGAGAAGAAAGAGTATATATACAAAATAAATTATAAGAGCACACAGATGAAATGCTGGGGAAAAGCAGGACAAGAAAAAAAAGGTATATTTGGGTTTTTTTAATGCCATAGTATATATGGCTTTAAAAGGAGAGAAAGAGAAGAGAAAAGAAGAAGAAAAGGAAAGTTAGAAACATGACCTTGGGCAAAAAGTACTAAGAAATTGAAAAGAGAGAGACATTTGTGAGAGGAATGAAGGGAAAAAAAATGAGTGAAGGAAAAGAAAGTAAACAAAAAAGAAAGGCAAACTAAAAGGACAAGGACAATAAAGACACTTTTAAGAGAAGTATTGTGGCTAAAGTGCTACAATAAGCAAAAATAAGTATCTCCATTAGCTCAGACAATAGAGGTTTGTACTTTTATTGCTGAAATGTTCCAGCTTTCATCTCCGTGGACAATTCTGTTATCTGGATTTGTGGCATGACTATATCCGCACCTAATTTGGACAGAAAATATGCATCTCTGTAGGAAAAAATAAAGCAAGAATAAAAAACCCACTTAAACCAATAAAAAAACCCAGAGAGTGGGAATTGTCTGCAATTAAAAAAAAAAAAAAAAAAAAGATAAAAACTACTGAAAACATATGAGAAAGTCATCCCCGGAGTCTACAAAGGTAAGCTGTTTTAAATGGCATATGCTTTGACCAAACATCAGACATTCTGCTGCTACTGCTGTACATGCATATTTATTTTAAAGTATCTCTGCATTCTGAGTAGCTATTTTATCTTTTGCTTTCTCTCCTGCAGCAGGAACATCATCTATTATTTCCTAATGGACAAAAACACATGAGCGGTCACAAGTAACATGCAGACATATAGACAATCTAACAATTTGTTTAATTAAGGCTTTAAAAATTTCAGATCCTTCTAAGAAGTTGTTTGGCTGCCAGTGACAATGCCAGTAATGTGAGAGTTAAGCAATGCATTTAAAAGTGACGAGTGCTCAAACACTACTGAATTATGAGAAAAAGATTCTGGACAGCATTGACATGACACAAACACCAGCACTGTCAAACATGACAATAAATCACTGGTCACAGGAAAAGAGCAAGAAATTTTTAATGCAAGCAGATGCTTCTGTGATTGATATGCAGCCCTGATCTTCATCAAGAAATACAGTGAATAGGAAACAGCGTGAAGTTTGTTGTCACCAGGGAAGAGAATGCATATCCTGCAACTATGAATGAAGCAATTAGACTATCTATTGCACACACATTTATGGATAGCAGCTCTCTACAAATACTGGCAGGATTAATGCTGTCTTTAGAATGACAGATCTGCTTCTGTTTTTTTGCACAGCATGTGCAAACAGGATGTCATTTAAAATGTGAACATTGATTTTTGCCTATTTTCCTTCATTTTTAAAATGGCACATTAAAAAACACAGGCAATAAATAAGATAATTTAAATGACATCTACATCAGGTAACAAGAGAAAATTCTTTTAAATGATTCAATACTATCCCCTTTGATGCATATATAGCTTCTTTAGCTGTGGAAATATTTCAGCTATTTCTCTCCTCCCACCTTGTCACTTTACCTCATACTCATTTACAATGTTGCTGGATAGTAGCTTAAGAAATTATTCAAACCAGAAAGCAAGCCTGCAATTTTCAGGCTAAATCCACAAAGCCATTTGCCTATAGTACAAAAAAAAAAAAAAAAAAGAAAAAAGAAAAAAGAAAAAACTAAGTACTGAGATACCAAGTAAGATCCAGGTACTTCAAATCTTTGTGGCTTTGGCCTTAAATGATTAGTACCTTTGGTCGATCTGGAGCGCAAAGAGGCTGAGGAAGCCAGATTTTTCAGCCTAGAGAAGAATAATCTGAGATCGATCTTATCAGCTACCTAATAGGGTGTTACAAAGGCAGACTCTGCTCAGAGGTGCACAGACAAGAGGCAAAAGTTGCAATAATGCAAATGCCAACCAAGGGAAAAATCTTCCACAGAAAGAACAGGTAAGTGCAGGGACACATTGCTCAGAGAGGTTGTGGAACCTCCATTCTTGGATGCTTTTCAAAATTCAATTGGAAAAGGCCTTGAACAACACACTCCAACTTGGAAGGTATCCGTGCTTTGCGTTGGCTAGATGGGACCTACAGATGTCCCTTCCAAACTAAACCATTTTATGATCCTAAATGAGTTTTGAAAACAGAACAGACTACTAAATCACATAAGGACTTCTGGGTTTTTTCCATATGTTTGTACAGTGTATGAATGTGAAGGCTCCTGGATCTTAACTTTGAATCTAGTCAGATAAGCATTACTAAAATAATGAAAAGAGTTTACTTGTAATTCTACTTTTTGACAATCCTGGATTATCAACCTGTCCAGACTCTAATCAATAGAAGATGAATGAGTCATGAGACTGGATGCTCTGCATCATCATTTAATTCTTCAAATTCAGCTCAACTCAGTGGTAATTCATAGATGCTTACCATGAGAAGGCTGCTTAGCAGCCTGAATAGAAATGAATTAGCCACGCAGTTACCGCACACCCATGCTACATAAATATACTTTCCTTGGTAGACTCAACACTGACTCCTAAATCTCAATGAACATAAAATACTCTTATTTAGAGATTGTCATTTCAGCCATTTGTTTATTTGCACAAGGAAACCAGCCAAAAGTTTAAACAGTCCCTGTATTTTGTTGTGTGTTTTCAGCAAATACGGAGAACATTCCAGCCTCTGAGGATATTGATCTATTCACAGGCACTAAATTCTTTTTTTAAAAGACAGTATAAGAGCTTTTGCACACTGGATATCTATGCAAAGCTGTGAAAATCAAAGAAAATTAAATTTGAAGAGTAAAGTCTCTCTTGATACATACATGGTGAACTACCAACACAGATAGTCCCATTTATTCAGCAAGAGGAAAATAGATTTTATAATGGAAAAAAATCTGTTACAGCAAAGGTGGGGAAGGCAAGAAAGTAATTAATTTTTATTAATACTAATGACTGAAGGGATGTGGTTTTTTGCAGAAGTCTAAAACATAAAGCTACAAAACTTGAAATCATCACATTTTCTTAAAAAATTAAATATAAGTGATCTTCTCAGTGAAACAAATACAAATTCAGAATAACCYTACTCAGTGATTTACTCCACTCTGCCAAATGATTTAACCTASTGTAACCTTGATGTAAGATCAAAATCTGCCCCCTTGTTATAATCAGGTATTCATAAATCCAAATTTGATAACTATCTTTCTAAATCTGCCAGAAATTTAAGTGATGCCCACAAATACTGGATTTAAGGTCAAGGTATATAACTATATTTCAAAGAAAGCAGGTATGCAAAGCAGGTATGCAAACTAAGAGTTGTGCGTAATAAAAATTTAAGGTGTTTAACTTCAGGGGTTTTTTATATGGTTATAGCTTAAGTACAACTTTATGAAGAAATACCAGATGTTTACATTTCTTGATTGCATGAAAAAAAACCTCAAAACACCCTTTGATAAATTCTGTGGATTTGCTATGACTATAGTTGAGAACAGGAGTCTATGGGGCAGCACAGGTTCAAGCGGAGGTTTATTTGTCCTCCTACTAGCAAAGACGTTTGAAATGGAAAACAGCTAATGTGATAGGGCATTCACAAACCTGACTGAACCTGCAGTGTTGGCAGTCTGGAAATCAACAACATTTAGTATATAAGGTAAGCTTTCTTGCTACAGAAACAGCAGACAAAATCCCAGATTTCCAATTTCACAGTGCTTTTAGGGTAGAAATTTACAGTATTGTATTACTGTTGAAGCTGAAATGGTAAAATTCTCTGACACACTTCAAGTTTAAATTATCATCTGGGTTCAGCCAGTACCAAACATCAAGCAACTCTATGAAAATATTCTAAGGTACATCTCCTATCAGAATAGGAATTGGATACATTTATCAAAGCAAATATTTTGTACAGAGGTCACACTTTGAAAGTTCATTCCACCTTTGGAGAAGTCATCAGTTCCAGTGGTATCCATCTTTTAACTCTGTGGATTCTCTCGCAAACCTAGGGAAGCAACCAAAAGAGAATTAACTTTTTAAGTGCAACCACTGTACGTCAAATCAGTCACTTTTCAGTGAATTAAAATGAGTGTACCAGCTATTGAATCAAAGTTATCACCTCATAAATCATACCAGGATCAAGTCAATGTCAGATACACTGCATGGTTGAGTAGTTATTTTCCCCAGCAAATTAAAATCCTGATATCCTACAGCTGCTAACATTTACAAAAGCAATTATATTCAGAACTGACCTGGTATAACTTGCTGGGGAAAATCCTGATATGGTAGTTTTTTAGGTAGCTATTATACTTTCCTTTAGAGGGAAGACAGCAAAAGCACTGGATTTTTCATGTGTCCAATCTAATACTTATTCTAACATGGTCATCATGCTTTATAGAGCAAATTACTAAGTAACAAATACTGCACTCGTATCTGGAAAGTCCTTTTGCTTTATGAGGTATACTGTAAAATAAACTGATTAGCAGAAATATATTTATTGAGTCTTAAAAAAATATATTTGAGATTAGAAATACTAATTTAACATGATATAATGAAGTTGTTCAATCGCACACAAGTAATCTCATACAATAAGATTGCCATAACGGTCTTTGCAACATCTTTATAACATTTCAAGTTTTTATCAGTATATTTTCCAGATGGACAATTTAAAATATATAATTTGATTTATAATTGTATAATTCATAATGTGTATACATTTAAAGTTGAGGTAATATGATTTTTCAATTAAGTGAAAGAATTTGAAAAGGTTAAAATATTCCAATATCAACTTTATTGAGAGAGTGTTATACTTCTTTGCTTTGAAATTTTATATTTATTACATTTTTACTTTACATTGTGATTTACCACATAAAAGTAACTGGCTTACTCCAATTGATTTAAAAAAAAAAAACCTGTTTCAAAATTAAATGTTTTGTTCCAATTCAGAATGAAAACTAACGTTAAAAATGTACTGTATTTTGAGAAATAAAACCTCTTCTTCCAATGCAACTATTCAAGAGAAATCAGTTTGAAGTAGTATACTCAGTACCTTTGTCATAATTGTTTTTGGAACAAATAACATACACTCATTTATATTTTATTTACCACAAAGCTTTTTTCTATAATACTTAGGTCAAATGTTATAAGATGCTACCCTCAGAAACTAGAGTTACTACATTATTCCATTCCCCAAAATGTCAGAAACAACAGAGTAGGAATCAATTATTTCCTGCAGCACTATTAAAATATTGTACTTTCAAAGAAAAGAAAGTGAACATTCCAAAAAGAAAATTCAAGTGACAAAGAACTGAGATGATAAAAAATCTGCAAAACTGACCCATAGATTTTTTTTTTCTTTTTTTTTTTAGACAAAGATATTTGAACTGTAGGGCTGAATGAAAAAACAGCAGTAAATATTGATGTATGTCTTTTGGATGGAGACATGGGGCAAGGGATGAATTTCAGGTAGAACAAGCCACTATTTTAACCATTGTTTACAATAAACTGAATTATGAAGTTGCTGGGAACTCCTTAGTCAATTCTTTCTCCCCTAACATGGATGTGATGTCCATGACAGTGGGAAAAGAACAACACTTCGTGTAGATAACTTCCACATGTACCTTCCAATTATTTATACAGATAGTTTTGAAAGTGAAAGCACACAGCAAGAACTTTAAGAAAGGGGACATTAAGAAAATAACTTCACAAACCATAGTGATGTAATCCCATATCTTTCCAGACCACTAACCCTACAAATTGGGAATAGTTCCTTAAGTTATAAATTTTGCATCCTGTGTTGAACTAGCAGCATACATTTCTGTTTCAATCCCATGTAAGTGCAGCAGAAATGGTACGCAAGCTTACAGGTTAAAAAAACCACTGAGCCAGCAGGTGTGATTTCCAGGACAGACCAAGCTGAAGCCTATAACCCTAGGCATGTCTGGTAAGATGTTAAGATGATCACCTTCACCTTTCAAACCTTTGCTAGAGGTTTTTCTGGTATAAGCAGGATAGGCTATTGGAAAAATACTCTGACAAAGTTCTAAGCTAACCCTGAAGAGAAAAGTAGTGTATCTATATTATATGATAATATATATAATACATATTGTATATATTAAAGTAATATTATGTATATTATAATCTATAATTATTATATTACTATGTATTACATAATATAATTATATATGATATACTTTATTAAAATATTTCAACACAAAACAGTATCAACTCAAATGAGTCCATCATGTAAGCCATAAGAACATGATTCTATTAAATGTTTCATAATATCTATCATCAGAAGATAAATATTGCTCCTTAGAAAATACTGCTAAATAATGTTATTCCACAACATCTGGATACTTATTTTTGTTAGGAGGTGGAATATCCTTCTATTTTTATAAAATCAGTATTGAGGAAATGTTATGTCTGAAGTCTCTGAAGTAATAGTAGACTGGTAGTCTGAAAAAATTCAGGGATTTTCAAAGGACAGATTTATTGAAGCCAACCTCATATCCAAGGAAAACAGAYCATATGATTTGTAATGCACAATTTATTTGACAAATTTTCCTGTTTCTTTGCAAATTGGCCACTAACAAATGGCAATGTTCTCAGAGATTCATTATTCAAAATTATTGGTGAACACAGTGAGCTAATTATTTCTGGTTAGCACATTGTTTAGAACACTTAATTTGTATTGTTTTGCTCATGAATATAGCAGGCATTATATTGTCTGTTTCCTAACAGAACAACTTCTATCAATAATCATTACCTGTATGAACTTTAAGTTGTGCATCTGAATGTTATACTCAACACAAGAGTCTACACTAATTGTGTTCATTTTTTTATGAACACATAGTCTACACTATTAGTCTACAGTCTACACTAATTCAAGTTCATTTTTTTAAGCTGTCTTTGAATATTTGTGCTAGTGAAGCTGTGGTGCTTTAGAAAAATACAGAAAAGAAAACTAAAAAAAAATGTTCTTACACATCCAGGATGACTTAACTGAAAATTAATATTCATCAAATATTGATCAGCAGTTTTGCAGCATGCACCACATTCCATATGCAAAGCTGGAAACAGAAAGACTATTCTTCTCAAGTTGGGAATCATCTGAGAAAGTGCAGCCTACGTCCCAAATAATAAATATGTACTTTTTTTTTTTTTCTTTCCACAGAGGTAAACAAACATTAGCATAAATTATTCCAGAGGTATACTCGTATATTGAAAAATTAAAGTTTAATGAACATATGAAAATTATGTCCATATTTCTCTCAAGCATCTAAGGAAAAAATGAAAATATTCTCATTTATTAAGAAAGGAGCAGAATGTTGCAAAGAACCTCTATTTACCACTGACTTATTTTTGCTTTTTATTAAATCATTTTAGAAAAAAAAAAAAAAAGTTTAACTTTTTGGGGGGTTAATCCAAAACACAATTTTTCTGAACACTAGTTTCTCAGTACAGTCCTTTGCATTATATTTTTCTAAAATTTCTATCCTAACGATACAACTCTTTAATCTAGATAAGTGATTTTATTTACAAGTAGTTGGGTTTTTTATCAAAGCACTGCATAGATGTCTGGTATCTCTCATCATTTCTCAAAACTGAATGCAGAAACAAACAGAACAGGTGCAGAATTGTCTGTTAAAATGTTTTTTTTTTTTCCCTTGCAGCCCCTCAAATATAATTAATACTTCAAAATTATTACTTCTTTTTAAAAACTTGAAATGAAAACTTTTCATACATCACATATTTAATCCCATTTCAATATGGAAACAAACGTTGACCTATCAGAACTTCATGAGCATCAAACATTCAAATTTTCAGTCAGCTCGTATTGAAAAGATCCACAGGACAGACAGATACCATGTCACTGATATGGGAGAGCATGTGAATACATACAGCAAACTTAAGGTGAAAGTGATTAAATAATTTAAGTGATATACTAAGTAACTCTGAACAAACCTAATAAAGGAGGAGAGACAGTGCAAAGAATGAAAGTGGGCTTGAGATCGGTCCAAATGTCTGTTTTATTGGCCAATTTTTGTATTCATGTATTTTTTATGTTCATGTATCATAAACACAGAAGCATCAGTGCCTTTGTGTTTCCCATTATAAACAATTCAAACTAACCTTGTTAGGTTTCGGTATACTTTTGGATAATTTAGAAGAGTGTTTCTGTTCATAATTCAGAATCTCTCAGTGCCTCATAATAAATAATTAATTATAACTGCTATTGAATTTCAGTATTTTTATTTTTTCATGCTGAAACAAGGACTGTATCTTATGTACCCAAGAACAGCATTTAAATTTTCATATTTTTGTACAAATCTTACTGGATTCTAAGGACAATAAAACCGATTTATAATTACTTTAGTTTTGACAAGTTTAACCACTGAAACAGAAAGTTTCTAATCTGGTTGTCTGCCTTCAGTCAAACAGTCTGAAAAATTTCAGGTTCCACTCTTGCTCAGAATGAGGTTAGTGACTATGGTAGAGAGGACAGAAGAGGGAAAGACATGCCAGAAAAATATTGTGCTGGAACTAACTAAGCAGAAACACAAACCAAAGATGGCAGAAGAGGGGTCAGCAAGGGATGAGAAGGCTGGGGCAGGGGGAGGGAAGCAAAAAAAAAAAAAAAAAGAAAAAAAAAATCTTGGAGAAAGATATTGAGACTGGAAGAGTTATTAGTTAAGTTTTGTCATGTGAAGACCCATGTGGAGAAAGCATAAAGTAGGAGATGGGGTGTAGCAGACAGGAAACAGCTGACTGGAATAACAGGACACATAGTTGGCCTGAAGAGACAGAAAGGAGACTGACTGAAGCAGAAGTGGGGTCTGCGGGCATTAGGGAACCCTCTCCTCCTTTAACAGAGCTTCAGATGCTTGCTGCTCATCACTGTAGCTCTCAGCATGTATCTGTGACACCTACTAGAAACAAGCAAATTTCATCACTCTTCAGTGCCAGTTTGGCTGTGGAACATCTACCATTTCCATCAGTTACTTGCTTGACAACTGGCAGTGGTACACATAGCAAATGGGAGCTTTTATCTCCAGCACATAAGAAAAGAGTCACAGAGATAAACTCCTTCCCCAGCCACAAAGACCATTAAATTAATTCTCCTCTCCTTAACTCTTCTGTTTCATACAAAAGTGAAAAATTTTTTTTGAAGTTTCAAAATAAATATTACCCCAAATGAGAAAGATAGTTGCAGAGGATCATTCCATGTATAATAGCTGTATATGTATGATATACTTGCTTTCTACCTTGCGTTTTTCTTGCCTACTTAGAGAGTTGGGACAGGAATTGTCTATTGTTTTGCAGAACAAGGGTTTGGTCTTGGTTAAAATACAACAATACAAATAGTTGACCCTCTACACATATACATGTTCATATACACTCACACACATTTTGTGTGCATAGTTGTGGCAAACATGTATGCACTTGAACTACTTAACTGCATGTATGGTTTGCAAAGCCAGCCTTTATTTTTAAAAGTAGACACAATTTCTGGGTGTATTCACAACTGGAGGTGTTCAGCATTTATCCTGCCAGAAATAAGTGCACACAGACTGGAGTCAGGCCCTTTGTGGAGGATCTTCATTGAAAATTAACTGTTCTGACTGCACAACTCTCAGCYGTGTTCACACGTATCATTTGGATGGCAAAACCCTGTGCTTTAACAGTTTTGTCATTCCGTGGAACAGCAGACTCTGCATGAATGTTTTTGCAGCAGTAGCTAACTAGTATATATGACTGGTCACGTTACATGCAGAAGTTTGTTGACAAAAGATTTGTATGAGATGAGACTATATCCCTTTTCCTTCCTCAACACCTGTTAAATCACCAGCACTACCTGAGCCTTTGCACTTTGCACCAGCACTACCTCAAATCTTTGATGCTTTTGACCTCTAAGCACAGCAGGATAAATACAGCCTAAGATTACTGGCATTTGCTCCATTCATGACATGTTTCTCCTAAAACTGGCAAAATTGTTTCACGTTCAGCCATTTTCCTACAGGGTCCTCTAGTCTGCCTCCCCACAAATGAGGAAATTTAGTCTTAAACAAAGATTACATTGGCACTGGATTCATGTCTTAATGGATCTGCATAAGGCAGTATGGCAAAGAACATACTGCCAATAGTAAGCAACAATATTGTAGAGTCTAGCAATGCCAATGAGTTGCAGCTCCCAAAAAATGTAGAAAAATACACATTACTCTCTCATGCTGGTTTTAGTCTTTTAACATACTGATAATACAGTTCTTAATGAGTTAACTAACCTAACCACAAACTAAGCAGGCCCTCCAGGCAGAGCTAGTTTATATGCAATGCCATGTAACTGTGAAATCCAATTGAGATGCTTTGTGATCTGTATATCCTCTGACTTTCAGCTGCTTAATGCAATCTTCCAACACTCATCACTTTATTATGAGCAGCCAAACGACAAAGACAAATTATATCTTTTCCAGACAAGCACCTCACCTTAGCTACCAGTTTAGTCACAATTAGATCTCAGCAGAGATAATCAGGCTTCTTGTTTTCCAAATATGAATATGTAGTGTGCCATTTCAAGTCCAAGTCCTCATAACACTGCTTGGCCTCAGCCTATACAGCGTTGTTTTTCTCTGTCATTCCTGAAAACTCTGGGCATTCAGCCCCGCAAAGAGCCCAGCTGGCCGCTATTTGGTAGCAGTTACACAAGTAAGAAAATGATGCCGTTAACTTGAGTGCAGCCTTTGTTTGGTCAATTATTAACTGAACAGGCTGGTACAATTTTAATAAATATTGAAGTGATTAAAGTGTAAGAAAATTGGTATTTGCAATGACAAGATCAAATGGCTTAATATGGGTTGCAATAATAAATTAACAAAATTAGCAACTAACCTTATCAAAGAGCAGTTTCTCAACTAACTATAAGAATATTGGCATTTTTCCAGACTGACCTCAAATTAGTGTTTAAAGGAGTGCATTTGCATAATACGTTACACAGCACATACACAGAGTTACTAACAGCTTGTTGAAACCATCCTGTTTTCTCACTTAGGCAGAAGCAGAAGAGCAGCTGCTTGCATACTAAGCTCCCTGCTCGGTACTCCTTTACCACAGCTGGGTGCATGTAGGGAACTGATCTGACTTCCTCTAAAAGGCAGAGGTAGGGGTGACCTGTTGATTAATTCAGTTCATTTCCAGGTATATTTGTTTCAATAAATGTGTATAAGCAATGACATTTGTGCGCTTGATCTATTAAGTGATAATGGTATTATAACATGCATCTCATTTTATGCTGATTATTACTGTGATGCAATAGACTGTATTCTGCAACATGAAGTACAGAAATGTTCTTCATTGGTACAAAATGTGTAATTTATTGTTTTTATACCTCCCTGTTTTACCACCATATTTTCTTCATTTTCCTCAAATACTGTTAGAAATTTCTTCTTTGCTCTTGAAATTCGTCCTTCATACATGCATTTGACACACTGTTCGCTACCACTGATGTGGGCTGGGCTCATTACCACAGGCAGGGCCATGCTGGAGCTGTGCAGCAGCTGTAAGGGCAGCATCCACAGCTCCTCAGGTCCCCATCACCTAGGGACCCGCCACTTCAGAGCCATGCTAAGAACTATAGAAAAGCAAGAGGCAAGCTCAGCGGCAACATTTTTCTTCCCAAAATGGCAGCAACAAACTCCATGCCTGTGGTATGAGTAAACCAGGGGTACACATGTGTGTGGAGAAGGAAACGGGGCTTCCCCCATGCTGCTCTCCTCCCTGTGGGTGGGTGGGTGGCACGGTGCCTTCCCAGGCTGTCGTCCAAAGCGTGCGCACCCGCCAAGGGAGGATTTCACCCCATTCTGTGGGGAGAGCAGCATCCCAAAATCCTGGGGTTTATCGAAGCTCCAGAGCAGTCCAGCATGTCCCAGGGCAGGATGTTCACAGTCTGATTAGCCAAGAGGTGTTGAAAGCATTCTACAACATTGTGGCAGCTTCTTCTACCAATCAAAGAAGGGGAAAAAGTTATTAAAGGAAAAAGTGTGTGTGCGAACAGGCTATCACAATTGACACAGAGCCTTTTGTTAAGTAACACAACCAAGTACACAAAGCACATTAGATTACAAGTGAAGTTTCTGCACAGAGCTAATGCAATGCTACAATGAATATAAAGTAGTTAAGTTTAAACATATGACCACATACCATTTTTTTCCAAGGGATCCCTAATTTATTCACTGCACAGGATGGATAGTACTTACTTCAAAAGCAGCTGTTCAGTATTTTATTTTTCTCCTCATTGTTCTCGTGTAGTTATAACATTATCCAAGCTCTGCTCTGAAGACAGAATTTCTAGTTTCCCTTTGGGCCCCTTTAGGGCAATCAGCACTAAATATCTAAATTTCTGAATGAGTGCATTTATTTATTTTCATGAGACCCTTGTACAGTGAGAGCCTGGTTAACTCTGTTTAGCAGACAAACCAATACCTCAACTCCACAGGTGTTTAACTAGCCCAGCCTGGTGCTGTCATTCCACACTTCTCACCCAGCCCATTGGCCATCCATTCCTGCCTTCTGGCTACCTTCTCCTTCTGGTCCAAGTGTCCACACAGGGGTCCTCCCTGATGACATGCGGCTGGCTGTGAAGAATCTGAGTGGCTTTCCCAGCAAGGAGCAGAAAACAAACTACCTTAACCTACTGAAAATCTCCTTTCTTCTGGCAGAAAACCTACACATCTAGGACGCAGTACCAGAACCATTGCTCTCAGACCAGCTTCTTGTGGGTATCATAAAACAGCTTCCTCAGAGCTGGAACATTAAGTAAAGTTGCTTTGCAAAGAAGCACTTAAACAGACTTTCTAATAATCAGAAAGGTATAAACTAATCTATGAAGCAGCTTTTAAAGTATAGCAAAATGGCAAAAGGAATGGCCATTTCCAGGCAGGCCTGACAGATCCTGGCACTCTGGCATACTGCAGAAGATTTAGACCCCTTGTAATGGCTTTGAGGGTTTTCCTATTCAAGACAGGAAAAGATCTAAATAGGAAATCTGAGGATGTGGTAAGAATTTATTCCTCATTTGTAAGAAAGTGACTGCCCGCTATTTCTTACCATTAAGCCACAACTAGATCCTCTTTAGTAGTTAGTGAGAAGAGGTTAGCTTTCAGTTGTCTTTAGGGCATTAAAGATGTCTCATCCTATTACTGCTTTAACTTCTGTCTGGGGAGTGCAGAGAGCTGGAATATTCTCATAGGTATAACTCAGTCAACATTTTTCTCTTTGGATCTTCCTGCAAACATCTTGCAGGGCCACATCACAGATCCAGTTTAAACCATGCTCCAGGTCCCATTAGCACACCCCTATATAACTAAAGGCTCAATCTGATGAGCTTGTAAATGACTATTTCTTTTCCTAAAAGGGGACATTTGTAAAACCCTTGTTAAGATACATGTTGAATTCCCCTGTGAGTATTAAAATGCAGTTCCTTAAAAACCTCCGTGACTTGAACTTTACACATGGGAACTTCTCAATAAATAACTAAGGCCAACATTGTCATTGTAAAGTACTGGGCAGTTAAGGAATGTTCATATATCCTGTGGCTTTTGAAGTTGAGGGGGGCTGTGCCTTCATTTTGATGAGATTATTTTGAATTCCTTAATGTTCTTGCTGTCCCTCCTGGCTTGGCACTGCTCACAAATGTAATAACTATGCTTTCACTTCCATCATCTAGATCATAATGAAAATATTGACTAGTACATCACTCAGGACAGTCTTCAGCAGAATCCTACACAATATCGCCCTTCATTGATAATTCTAGCGAGCTTCTGACCAGTCAGGAAATCCCATCTTTCAAACAAAGAACTGTAAAACATTTGACCACATGATTACTACAGTCATTGCTTGCTTTGCAGCATTCTACTTCATACTACACACAGTACAAAATATTTTCCATCATTCTAGCAGCTGAAAGGAAGTTGCAGGTGTTAGGGATCGGAGAATTAACATTTAACTGGTGCATAGAGACAACACTAGTGGTCGTAGTGTGTTATCTTGAGCTAGGCTGTTTCCCAGGGTGGAATTAGATACTGCAGAGTAGGATTCCTCTGTTGCAAACTGGTGACTAATCTGCCAGTCTGCCTGGAAAAGTGGACAGCATTGATCTGCAGCAAAAGTGCTGAACAACATGTGGCTTTCCCTGTGATGCTGCTCAGAGCCTGGTGCCTAGTGGTTTCATCTACCTTAAATTCATACTTTCCTAAAACCACAGCTGCCAGAATACTTTCAGTAGCTTGTATTGATGCTTATTTTAACCCAGTAACTCCCAAACCTGATGCTCGAGATAGCAGTATCAGTCCTGGTGAACTAGAGCTGCAGTACCTGGGTATGCTCAGGTCCAGCCAGGAATAAGGAATGCATGTCCATCCACTCCTCCCTGCTACATATCCTCTTTCTTCCCCAAATTCACAACACCAGCTTTCCCCTAACTGTCTCCTACACTCACCACAAACAGGCACTAGTCCTATCTCCTTGCTTTCCCACCCTGGCATATGTTGTACTGAGCTCTTTGTCTCATCCTGCCTTGCCAGCGCACCTCTGACACATGTCCTTGTGTGCAGGAGAGCTGGCAGATCCAGGGCTCAGGTAAGCACCTGCACTCAGGGAAGAGGTGGGAGCGGGTGCCTGTCTTGAGCTGCTTATCTGTGAGTCATGATTAAATCACCAAGGAGTCTGTAACCTGGTGATTGCTGAACGCATGTAGCTGCTGATGTACAGGACTGTGGATCCAGGAAACACCTCTGTGCAAGTAATGGGAACTGCTGTCACAAGCCACCAAGACCATGACTTGAGTACATCTGCTGTCCTGTGGTTACGTAGGGTGTGCAACAGAAGAACACCACCAGCCCAGCAGGTACAAGGCTGGGCAGATGCTCGAAGAACTTTATCCTGTTCCTGTTTTTTGCACTGATTTAATCCTGTAAAATCAGATGTAACTTCTCTCAGTGCTATACTGGCCCTCTGACCTGATTTCTCTTGCCTGTTTTGTCTGAAATATCTTTGTGATAAGTACAGGTCCTTCAATGTGCTGCCGTGGTGCCTTGCAAAATAGAACCCATGTCCTGTTGGGTCCTCAGGAGCTAAATGCAGTAAGTCCAGAACACTTCTGCCTGTGGTTTTAATTCAAATTGAGGTTTTCATCAAGAAGAACAAACAAAAACTGACTTCAAAAGAGCTCTAGCCAATCTGCCAAAACAACAGAGAGGAGAATGTATTTACTCTAGTTTAGATTTTGGTCTCTTCCTACATAGCTCTGGATTAAGTCAACAGATACATTAAAACAGGTGCATGAAAGACTATATTCAAAGGTAGTTGTCATCTTTTCTTTTTTCAAAACAAAGATGAAAGGTATGATTAAGAGTTTTCTTTCTGGAAAACAATGTTATAATAAACATTAGATATACTTCATTGATATAACACCTTTAATGAGAATTGTTCAAATGAAAAGCACGTTTTCTTTTATTTGGGAAACCACCACTGAAATAGGTTGTTAAGTGTAGTGTTTTTTCATGGCATGTTTTCCACTCTTTTTTTCCTCCATGTGAAGAAAATCAAGTTGTCTTGAAATCCTTAGATTCAAATATAGAATCATATAATCATGGAATGATTTCGGTTGGAAGGGACCTTTAAAGGTCATCTAGTCCAAACCTCCTGCCATGGGCAGGGACATCTTCAACTAGATCAGGTTGCTCAGAGCCCCATCCAACCTGACCTTGAATGTTTCCAGGGATGGAGCATCTACCACCTCTCTGGGCAACCTGTGCCAGCATTTCACCACCCTCAGTGTAAAAAATTTCTTCCTTCTATCTAGTCTAAATCTACCCTCCTTTAGTTTAAAACCATTCCCCCTTGTCCTGTTGCAACAGGCCCTGCTAAAAAGTTTGCTGCCATCTTTCTTATAAGCCCCCTTTAAGTACTGATAAGCTGCCATAAGGTCTTTCTGAAGCCTTCTTTTCTCCAGGCTGAATAACCCCAACTCTCTCAGCCTTTCTTCACAGGAGAGGTGTTCAATCCCTCTGATCCTTTTTGTGGCCCTCCTCTGGACCTGCTCCAACAGGTCCATGTCTGTCTTGTGCTGAGGGTTCCAGAGCTGGATGCAGTACTCCAGGTGGGGTCTCACCAGAGCAGAGTAGAGGGGCAGAATCACCTCCCTCAACCTGCTGACCATGCTTCTTTTGATGCAGCCCAGGATACAGTTGGCTTTCTGGGCTGCAAGTGCACATTGTCAGCTCATGTCCAGCTTTTCATCCACCAGTCCCCCTGAGTCCTTCTCAGCAGGGCTGCTCTCAACCCCTTCATCTCCCAGCCTGTATTGATACTGGGGGTTGCCCTGACCCAGATGCAGGACCTTGCACTTGGCCTTGTTGAACCTCATGAGCTTTACATGGGCCCACTTCTCCAGCTTGTCCAGGTCCCTCTGGATGGCATCCTATGCCTCAGATGTGTCGACTGCACCACTCAGCTTGGTGTCATCTGTAAACTTGCTGAGGGTTGTTGTGGTTTAACCTGGCAGGCAGTCAAACACCACACAGCCGCTCGCTCACTCCCCTCTCCCCTCAGTGGGATGGGGGAGAGAATCGGGGGGGGGGGACAGTAAAATTTGTGGATTGAGATAAAGACAGTTTAATAAAACAGAAAAGGAAGGGAAAATAATGATGATAATAATAATAATGATAGAATATACAAAATGAGTGATGCACAATGCAATTGCTCACCATCCGCTGAGCGATACCCAAGCAGCGATCGCTACTTCCTGGACCACGCCTCCTATTTATATATTGAGCATGATGTCACATGGTATGGAATACCCCGTTGGCCAGTTGGGCTAGCTGTCCCGGCTATGCTCCCTCCCAGCTTCTTGTGCACCTGGCAGAGCATGGGAAACTGATAAGTCCTTGACTAGCAGACTGCTTAGCAACAACTAAAAACATCAGAGTCTTACCAACATTCGTTTCATACTAAATCCAAAACACAGCACTAGGAAGAAAATTAACTCTATCCCAGCCGAAACCAGGACAGTATCCAGCCCTTATTCTATACCATCTACGTCATGCCTAAATTTCACATTTTCCAATACAGTCTAATTAATCACCACCACTTTTCTTATATTTTGAGATAGATAGATAGATAGATACACACACACACACACACACAGAGAGAGAGAGATATCATTCCTTTAGTCTATGGGCCATCCCTCTAAAATGTCCATTGAGTTTATTTAGTCCATGACTTTGGGCTCCATCTGTCRTAACAGTCTTTCAGGGCAGGAGAGATGGTATGTGTTGTTGGATTCTTGCATGCTGAAGCCAGTTCTGGTTCCATCACCGCTGCACTTTGTTTGGTTTCATCAAAGTTCATTCTTCATTAATCTCCATGATTCTTACTGTAATACCGTTGATATGGCCTATAGCAATCATAGAAGTGATGACATAAAGTATTATATAGCAATTAACATCATACAGTTCAGTTCATTGGCTATTTTCACCCAAAATCAAATCCCCTTGAGGTACACATCGSACTTCCCCATCCTTTYGCATTACCCACCAAGTACACCCAGGTCCTTGAGCAAAAGCAATCCCACAAATGGGTTTTCCCTTGCCCGAGGCAGGAGTAACCCAGACTGTCCTCCCCAGCATATTTTTTATGATGTGCACTACAGGGACTTTATCCCTGTCTACAGTACATAAAAGTTTTGATTGGCAGGGCCAGCTCARTTGAAAGATCCCCTGGAGTTGACTAGCCAGGTGGCTTTTGCTAAATGTGTATCCCARTGTTTGAATGTCCCACCACCCATTGCTCTCAGTGTAGTCTTTAACAGTCCATTGTATCGTTCTATTTTCCCAGAGGCTGGTGCATGATAGGGGATGTGATACACCCACTCAATGCYRTGCTCTTYGGCYCAGGTGTCTATGAGGGTGTTTTGGAAATGGGTCCCGTTGTCTGACTCAATTCTTTCTGGGGTGCCATGTCGCCATAGCACTTGCTTTTCAAGGCCCAGGATAGTGTTCCGGGCAGTGGCATGGGGCACGGGATATGTTTCCAGCCATCCGGTGGTTGCTTCCACCATGGTGAGCACATAGCGCTTGCCTTGGCGGGTTTGTGGGAGYRTGATGTAATCAATCTGCCAGGCCTCCCCATATTTATACTCCAGCCATCGTCCTCCATACCAAAGAGGCTTTACTCGCTTGGCTTGCTTGATGGCAGC
>JAYKAV010000567.1:1825403-1870457 GCA_035582835.1 Phoebastria nigripes | reverse complement strand
CTGCCTTTGACTCCAGTTCATACTGGAGTTCTAGCATGTCCGGCACGGCAGCACTCAATGGCGGCGTGACTTCGTTCAGGCCACGATAGTCTACTGTTAGTCTCCACTCTCCATTAGACTTTCGCACTGGCCATATGGGACTGTTAAAGAGTGAGTGAGTCTTGCTGATCACTCCCTGGCTCTCCAGTTGACAAATCAGCTTATGGATGGGAATCAGGGAGTCTCGGTTGGTGCGATATTGYCGCCGGTGCACCGTYGTGGTAGCGATCAGCCCCTGTTATTCCTCAACCGTCAGCAACCCCACAACAGAAGGGTCCTCTGAGAGACCRGGCAAGGTGGACAGCTGTTTAATTTCCTCCGCCTCCAAGGCAGCTATACCAAAAGCCCACCGGTACCCTTTTGGGTCCTTGAAATAACCTCTCCTGAGGTAGTCTATGCCAAGGATGCATGGAGCCTCTGGGCCAGTCACAATGGGGTGCTTTTCCCACTCATTCCCGGTTAGGCTCACTTCGGCCTCCCATACAGTCAGCTCTTGAGATCCCCCTGTCACTCCAGAAATACAAATGGGTTCTGCCCCTTTATAGCTTGATGGCATYAGGGTACACTGTGCAYCRGTGTCTACGAGAGCCTTATACTCCYGTGGRTCTGATGTGCCAGGCCATCGAATCCACACAGTCCAGTAAACCCGGTTGTCCCTTTCCTCCACCTGGCTGGAGGMAGGGCCCCTCTARTCCTGCTCATCGTATTYGCTACCCACTTCTTGTAAGTACAAATCAGCAGTCCCTTTATTAAGATCGGAAGTGGAATCAGCCCTTCTGCGCTGTCTGGGGAACTGCTCACTGGAGACTGGAGCAGCAGTTTTCCTGGAAGAACCCCCTTTTGTAATTGTTTTTCCTTGCAACTCACGTACCCGTGCCTCTAGGGTCAAGGTAGGTTTCCCATCCCACTTCCTCATGTCCTCTACGTGGTCACGCAGGTAAAAACACAGGTTGCYCCAGGGTGTGTATCCATGATTTCTTCTCTCTTGAGCAGAGGGACGCTTACTGCTAATGGCTGAGATACTGGCCCGTGCAGGTGGGGAGTAGGACATATCCTCTTTGAGTTGCTGGACCTCCCGAGACAGTTTCTCCACAGCAGAGACGCAGGCCCGTAGGGAAGAGGAGAGACTTTCTTCGTATTGCCGGAGTTGGCCAGCCAGTTCATCCATCGTTTGTTCCTCTCCATCTTTCCAGGCCATTACTGCCAATGAGTTGGCATGCGATGCTGGTGCGCTCCRTACAAACTTCCGCCACATGGGTCTTGTGCACTTGACTTCATCTGGATCTTTGGGTAACTGCTGGTTGTTCAGGTCATCATAAATCACCTCCAGCACAGCTAACACCCTCAGGTACTGGATACCTCTCTCCATGGTGGTCCACTTGCCTGGGTGACATATAACATCCTCCTTGAAGGGATACCTTTCCTTCACGCCTGACAGGAGTCACCTCCAGAKGTTGAGGGCTTGCGCCCCTTTTCCAATCACTTTGTCAATGACCACTTCCCTAGAAAGGGATCCCAGCTGCTTGGCTTCCCTACCCTCTAGTTCCAGGCCACTGGCCCCATTATCCCAGCATCAGAGCAGCCGATGACAATGAGCAGGTGACAATGTGCTCGCCTGGACAATGTCTGAAATCTTTTCGCGTATCTCGCAGCTCACTCAGAGACAGGGATCAGGTGGTTACCAACTCATTTATGGGTTCTGCCTCTTCCTCCTCCTGTTCTCGTGATGGCCCTGGTTCATCTTCATCCCTTACTAAGCGAGCTGACTTTCTTGTGTACTTTCTTTTTTGTATGGGGGTGACTGATACCGGCACAGGTTGGTTCTCTGTTGCAGGGGGCGGCGTAGCCGCCGTGCCTGCCGTGGGGGGGTGGGGTGGCTCCAGGGCCCGTTGTTTTGTCGTCAGATCCAGAGACCTTTTGTTCCCCTTGAGGGTTCTGAATAGTGTTAAACAGGGCTTGGTAGGCATGGGCCAGGCCCCAGCACACTGCAGTGATCTGTGTCTCCCTCGAATTGCCAGGGTGACAGCATACTTTTTCCAAATATTCTACTAATTTTTCAGGATTTTGCACTTGTTYGGGGGTGAAGTTCCAAAACACTGSGGGTGCCCACCGTCCTAGGCATTTGCCCATGCTATCCCACACACCCYGCCACTCATAACTATCCAGCCTTGGGGCAGATCTCTGCATGATATTCTTAAATTGCTTATTAACCTTAGACAAAACCATAACAATATTCCCAAGCAATACCATAGGTGTATCTTAACTACCCAGGGATGTTCGAGGTACTGACAAGTTGTTGTAACAAAGGAGAAAACATCATAGAGGATGGTGCCATTCTGTATTTCTTCCATAAGGAACTCCTCAGAGGAAAAGGTATAATTGCTAATTGTCTCCAAGAGGTGGTACCCAAAATACAGTGACGGCTTCAGTACAACACCCAGATACCAAATAATGCCCAATGCCAGCGTTTTAATAACAAATCTCCCCGGCAAAACATCACTAATCACTGCAGAGCACAGCAGACTGCAGAAACTAACACCAATCTTTAACATGTACAGCAAAAACAAGAGCATGATGCAGGTCAGATAAACTAATATCAAGAACAGATGAATCAATATTGTGACCAACAACTGCTAACAGATATAAATTCCTTAATATGCTCTAGTTAATCTGTTGTTATCTCAAACCCTTCGAGCCCCACGTTGGGCGCCAAAAAGGACTGTCGTGGTTTAACGCTGGCCAGCACCTAAACACCACGCAGCCGCTCGCTCACACCCCTGCTCCGGTGGGATGGGGGAGAGAATCGGGAGGGCACAAGTAGGAAAACTCGCAGGTTGAGATAAAAACAGTTTAATAATTGAAATAAAATGAAGTAGAACAGTAATAATAACAGTGATAACAACAACAACAATGTACAAAGCAGGCGATGCACAATGCAACTGCTCACCACCCACCGAACTGACGCATGCCTGAAACGTGAGCGCCCGTCCCGGGACCCAGAGCCCCCACCACCACCACTTAGTTTTTATACTGAGCATGACGTCGCATGGTATGGAATACCCCATTGGCCAGCTGGGTCAATCACCCCAGCTATGCTCCCCCCGCCAGCTTCCCATGCACCTGGCACGGCATGGGAGGCGGAAAAGTGCCCGGTGCAAGCACCCAGCAACACACAAAACATCAATGGGCCATCAACGCTCCTATTATACCAAACCCAAAACACAGCACACAGCCCCAGCTACTGGGAAGAAAGTTAACTCTGTCCCAGCTGGAACCAGGACATAAACAAAGAGAAAGTTTTGGATATTTGAAATAATTAATAGAAGCAGATAAAGCAAATAGTTATTGTCAGTTTAGCTCAGGCCACCAAGCCAGTGGATCAATTAAACAAGTTACTCCACAGTGAAAAACATATGTGAACTCAGCCAAAAACAATTCCAAGATTTTTATGTGGTAAATTTTAGCAAGTCTTTCTAGTTAATTCTTTTTCTATATTTTTTTGTTAAATTATAGCTTACAAACAAGAAGAGTGTTGCAAATACCACTTTGCAGAATAATGTTTTAAGACCATAATAAATATTAATGGTTGCAAAAATAAGAATTTTTAACACAATCACTGAGCAGGTCATCAAAATCAATTGATACGTGAAAAAATGCAAAAAGGTATACCACATAATAAAATGCATTTCTGTTTCAAATATATTTTCAATACCGTTCTGACATATCATGCAGACTCTGTCAAATACTCTAGAAAAAGTGTTAAGATTTTATTGTCAGAGTGCCAGCTGAAAATTTGAGGTACAAAGTTGTTTTTCTTTTTTCTTCCCAAAATTAAATAATGAAATGAAACATGAATCCAAATCACATTTAAATGTGTTTAAAGCCTGGATTGCTATCAGACACTCCAAAAGTCTGTAATAAAAGCTCCATGTTAAGCATGATGGCTAGCACACAAGAGGAGGAAGCAAGAATCAAATCTAATCTGTTCCAGACTTTTATTCTTTCTGAAGTGCTGAGTGGTGARGGTAAGGGTGTCTGGATAATCTTAAAAAACAGAAATGAAGTAGCCAACAAATGTTAGATGTATATAATCACAAAGCAAATCTTCTTATAATATACAGAATTCGAAGTAGAGAGTCTCCTTCAAATATCTAAGTGTCTTCAGTTATTAAAAAAGGAAACAATACAGTTTAAGATGAATCGCTATCCAAGGTTTAAAAGGACAGTAAGGATAGTTTAGGTTAACTACCCAGGGTGAAAACGCTGCATTTCATTTGAAGAAGAGAGGGGAAAAATTAACAAAAGCAGCATGTAACATATTCTGTTAGGAATACTGTTTGACCTATTGTGTTGTGAGGAAAGGGGTGTATTTAGCCAATGGGAAGCTACCTTAAAGGTGACAATCTATGCTTTTCTTCACAGCAACCGTGAACACTTTCCAGAAAAAAACACATCTTTCTGATTGCCATCATATTAGCTAATTGCTGTGAAGTGCAAAACAGCTTAGAAATGGACGTGTGTCCTATTCTTCACTTCCATACTATTTTCCCTCCATTCACTCACATTTAAGCATCCCATCCCCAAAACAGGCAGGATGCATTTTAATTTAAACTTTGCACAGAATTTGTTTTGCTGTGCAGAGCAAAAAGCATGCATCCACTCCCCTCCCACTGACTCTATAATTTAAATGCCTTTTCTAGGCCAGAAAGTTCACAAAATCCTTGACAACATCACCATAAATATTTGACCTATCTGAATTTTTCTGTTGTTAACAGCACATATAATTTACTTTAAGAAGAACAGTTGTGTATTTTAGTTTTGGCACAAAATTACTCAATACTAAATTTTTTAAAGTATCATATATTCCGTTTTTCTTCTTATGAAGATGCCAAAATAATATGTATAATTAGTTGGAAAGTAAAGGTAAATTTATGGAAAGTGAACTGCTAATATGGTGTTCTAGTGATAAACATTGTACACAGTTCTAGATGCACTCACAGAGTTAATCTCCAGCATTTTTGTCAAGCTTCCTATTTCTTGATACAGCAGCTTTCTACAATATCTGCAAGAGTGCATAGTACTCAAGGCTTTGTTATTTATTCACACTTTTTTATTTATTTTGTTATTTAGTCACACCTCCCCCTATCCTTCTTCATGACACTGAGGAAAAAGTTTTTTTAAAAAATATTATTTTACACTGGGCTACTTCAGTAGAATAAACCAGGTTATCCCTTTTCAATCTAAATTACTTGCAAGAGTGGTAGAAATCTAGCCAAAAAATATGATTGTGTTTGCTATTTTCTGTTAATTGATAAAGACCTAGTTCCTTAAAATAAAAAATAAGGAAGATTTGACAGTATTTCAAAATTTAGAAGATAGAAGTTACGTTCATTGTCACAACTTATGAAATTACCGCTAGGCCTGAATAAGTATGCCAGCCTAAAACAGTAAAAACAAAACAAGACTTCCTCCCTGCAAAATACATTAAATGCATACATTTTAATAAGACCATACTGGTGTCTTTTTTATTTAAATGATATTTATGTATTCTTTGATTTTATTATATTCTCATTTTTACACTGAACAGAATATCCTGGAGACACAGAAAATTATTTTTCCATGCTTATTCTTACCTTCTAATTTAAGAAAAATACACCAGTGCCATTAAGCTTATTCCAATAAGATGACTAAGGCTATTGACATTGAGAAGTGAGCAGTATTCTGATTTCTGTATTCTTCCACTAAGACGAATGATCAATTGTATTTCCCCATTTCTGAACACCACTCACCTTGGAATTGGATCTAAAATCTACTCCAAATGTGACTTCCAAACAAGCATTATTTTCAAAGACTGAAAACACATTTTCAAAATTTTGGTGTAATTTTTTGTAACTTTAATAGCTGAAAGAACTTAAGTGCACTCTAGTATATTGAATTTACATTATGTATTATATTTACAGAGAGACTAGTTCATCATTCTAACAATCATTTTTCATTTTTTGAAAATGTAAAATTTTAGCAGGAACATTGGTGTCATTTCAGACTAGATATAAGACATTTTTTACACTGAGGGTGATGAACACTGGAACAGATTGCCCAGAGAGATGGTAGATGCCCCATCCCTGGAAACATTCAAGGTCAGGTTGGATGGGGCCCTGAACAACCTGACCTAGTTGAAAATGTCCCTGCCCACAGCAGGGGGATTGGACTAGATGACCTTTAAAGGTCCCTTCCAACCTAAACTATTCTATGATTCTGTGACTCTCTGATTTCTTCCAAGAAATGCTTGTACAGAAATCTCATGCTTGTGTAGACTTATCACTCTTTCAAAATTATTTCTATAGCCACAAAGACAAATGAATCAGCATTCTCAATACATAGCAGCATGATTTTGACTTGAAGTTGACCAGGGCAGGTTGTTTCTATCCTAGAATCATTGATTTATTATACATTATTGGTTATTGAAATGTGGTTTTACTTTCTTTGGGAATATGATGCAACAGTAAACATGTTCCTTGTTTCCAATTAAAACATTACCACTGCAACTGTATGAACATTAGTTCAGATCATTTGGAATCGTGAATATAATTTCGTGCACATTTACAACATATGTAACATATGATACAGGCATAGTCTGTGTCTCATCTCTTTGAGAACAGATATAACAGGTATGTACCTACCCTTACAGTTTGTTATGGGACCTACTTCATTTCAGAATGCCCTCACTTGACACATGTTACATCACTCCTTGACACATAGCTGGAATTAAAAAAAAAAAAAAGTTTCCATTGTAGGTAAAACTCTCATATGGAAAAGAAGAAATTTCACTCCAAAAATTCCCCAGCAAGAAGGAGGGAGCAGAGTGGAATGATCTGTTGCCTTCCAACCCCACCTGGCTTCGCTTGTCCCACCCTACAAGAAGGAAGCCTTCCCATGGTTACCTCAGTGTAAAAGGAAACTAAGAGGGCTCTCAAGCATCATGAGATTCATTCAGTGGCATGTTTCCAAACCCAAGTCTCGTGCGCATCTCTCTGCTGTTCATTCCACTTTTTGCTGTGCTGCTGGCTAGTTGTTATTTTCACCTTTTCAGATCTTCTTCCTCTTCAGCTCCTTCCCCTTTCTTTTGCCTTCTTCTCCTCTTTTCACGTGTCCTTCATCCTCTTAACATTCTCTTCCCTTGTTCTCCCTTCTCCTCTAGAGAAGCAGGTGTGCCTGGCCCTCTCCCCGAGCATTGCAGTAAGTTGTTGTGCGGGTCCAACTGTGCTAGGACAGAGGCCCCGGTTTTGCAGCTGGGAAAATTAGGCAGGAGACAACACCAGGAAGTAACTACCCACACCTTGCTCTGCAAGCCTTGAAAGGATCTTCACATTTAAGAAGATGAAAACTAGCACTGGGCCAAACACCACAGCAAGTTTCTTGAGACATGTTTAGGCTTCTGCTTATTCCTTAGCCTCCCACTTCACCTTGAGTAGCTACTGCCCTCCACCTCCAGAGAAAGAACAATGTCTGCAACCACCTGGGTAAAGGCTCTCCTTTCTAGCCTTTGTCCTGGACAAGTCTCTGGTCCCCTACTACAAGTTTTTGCTGCAAATCCCTCCCTCCTGCGATACACAGCTGGAGAGTCAAGTGTGGATGCTGCAGAGCACATGCCTGCTTTTGACAGAAGTCTTGAAACAAGACTCTGCATCCACATTTTGTTGCTTTCTTCTCTGGCTCAGACCCTCCTCTTAGCCCCTGGAGGCAGATCTTTGCCACAAACAAAGTGAGGGACAGGCAACACTGACAGATCTTCATCTTTTCTACCTGGAAGTCTTCATTCAGATGTGCTTGAAGAAGCTTTTCTTCACACACACACCAGTACACTGTAAGAATATTTCTAGGTCAGCATCTGATACATGCCAGGGCTTCACATACCACCTCCTGAAAAACATATATGATCCACTATGGGGAGTATTGTGCTACTGTGATCCACAGAACAGAAGCAGAGAAAGCAGAAAGTAACACCAGCATGACTTCCTAAAATGACAGTAGTAGTAACCAATGGCAGAAAGAAACACTTTGGTATCACTCTTCTGCCGCAGGCACTGGTGTGGTAACCTCATCCTTGTGAGACAGATAGAAAGAAAACACAGCATTTGCCCACATCATGAGGATGCAAAGGCTCATGGGATACCTTTCAAATGACTTGTATAGGGACAGCTTGCAGACAGCATTGCAAACTAACACCAACCCACAGTAATACTCAGTGGGATATGGGCAGTTAGTCAATAACTGGTTTTAGCTCAGTGATTCACCTCATAAAGAAAAAGAAATGTATACAGTAGGTATACCCAAGAATGTTATAGTTGCTGCAAAAATAGTGAACAGGCTTGAAAAACATCTGCATTTAAATCCTGAAAGAGTTATTAATTTGTCAGCAGGCAGCGTATGTGACAGAGTGAGGTATGTCTGTGCTGAGTTACGATTTCTATTTGCATTCTGCTGAATACTAGTCTGACCTTGTCTAAAGAATCTACTATACTGCATTGCAGTCACCCTGCCTGGAAATTCATTGAAGGAGTATAACTAAGAGGCTTCTGGGACTGTCAGCTTCACTACTGGCCTACCTCCAAGAAACATTTTATTTTATCATCAGGAGGAGTCAGTAGGGGAAAAAGAGAAATTACAATTAGTAGAGCTGTTGTTTCTTAGACTCAGCATGCAACACCAAGAGGACATCCTATCTAAAAGTACAGTTCTTCTGCAACAGAGGCAATGATTGCAACAAGGAAAGAGGACAGAGGAACCAGCTCAAAGCTCAAATCAGCAAAGCAAGTCATGCTAGAGGGCAGCATCCCCCAAGATTTTAATAGTTTCCAAGTGCACACATGAACATTCAAGCTCAGACAGATCTCTCAATGAGTAGGACACTTATTTGCTATTTAAATTACATCAAGCCTGTCACACTTTTCCCAAATAGAAATTCAAAGTACCAACAGCCTGAGTGAAACAGCTTTAGTCAATGTAAAGACTGAGGAGCTTGCCCACCTTAGTTTCAGGGCCTGGTATGAAGTCAGTAGCAACATCCAGAGGCAGATATCAGCCAAAAAAACAAAACTTGGGCATGTGCTAGAGAGTCCTAAAGCTATCAACAGTGACTACATTTTACTGAAAGGGTGAGAAAAAGTTGACAGGTTAAACAAACAGAAAAATGGAAGGTGGAAAACATGTATGAAATCAAGTGCCTGAAGCATCCAAGTATGCATTTTCCAACGTATCAAAGGAGGAAATAGAAGTACTATGGGAATATGTACTGACAGCCTGAGCTTTTGAAACATTGGATTGGATGGAGTAGTAGGGCTGGCAGAGGTGGGACTGAACTATGGAGTTTAAATGAGTAGTGGTGGAAATGCAGGTCTGAGAGGTCTTGCACAGAAAATCAGGAACTCAGAGGTACTTACCTGCACCTGTTAGAAGCCACTGGATTTCAACATACCACACAATTTCTGAGATTCAAAAAAATTTTTGACCAGCTTTAATCTCCATGCCTAACTTCAGTTAGGCCTAATCAACAGTCTCTTCCATAATTCCCCAGCTATTGCACTCTCTAATGTCTGATTGCAGGCTCCGTTAGGTCGGTAATTCTGCATCTCATAGTACGTTGTTGTTAGTTAAGCCTATAGGATTTATTCAGTTCTCCTTTACGGCACTGACTCTAGAACCACGTAAAATAAATGTCTGACTGACAGCTCAGCCCCTTCGCTGAGTGGATAGTGTTCATGCGCAACAAGGTTTTTGACTAATAGATAAACAACGTTTAAATTTCTTCTCCATGGATAATATCATCACAAGCTGCTGTATACCATTATAGGAATATCAGTAAGATTTTTCCATAACATAGTAGAAGGGGAAAAAAAAAATCCCCAAACTGTAGACAGTAATTTACGGAGGAATGAATGCACAGTGTACATTTTCCAAAACATCAAACCTGTTTGAAGGTCAACTAATGGCATAAATGAAGTCTGTGCTCTGTGCTGCAACAGAAACTCTGTGAATAGGGAGAAACAGTAAATGAAAGCTTTCTATCCTTGTTTCCATGCAAGGAAATTTCACACTTGCAGACTTTCAGCCATTATCCAGTAATACAATACCTCAGAAATAAGGTTCACAGAAACCATCCATAACCAAAATAAAATACTTTATAAAATGATAAGACTTTTTTTTCACTTCATATACTGAAGAGAACAAAGACAAAATGAGAATCCCATTAAAATCTCTGTTTAGCTGATCAAACTATAACTGACTAATAATAATATCATCTACTGTAGCAATCTCTGATATCTTTCTTCCACAAAGATTCAGAACAAGATATATAGAAGGGCTTGAATCCTGTAATGAGATATATCACACAAATATGCATCCCTTTTTCTGTCATAATGCACACTGTACTAATGATTCTTACATTACATTGTATAATACCACTGAAGATGCCTCTTCCAAAAAAAATGTAACAGTAGATGTCAGGGTAAGTCTATTCCACATTTATGCTAGAGGTGACCATCTTCATCTAATACCTGATTTTAGGATGTAAAGAGACAAGAACTCGTAATAAAATTTAAGTGTTTTCAAGAATTATTGCCACTACTTTCCCGTAATTTGAGTGCTTATAGCATCAATGTAAAGCAAAATAAGTTTTCTTTTAAAAGCACTGGTTACACAGAGAAATTGCTGCATTTTAATTTGAGGATTAAAGACATTTTATTCTCCACTGCACTAGTTACCATTTGCATGACAATTCAAAAAAGCAGAGGTCTGCAGAGATGCTAATCAGAACTTTAAGGAGTAATATAGTGCTACTCCTGCATGCTGCTGGCATTTCAACAGGTGTATCCTCTTTTTTAATAACAAGATTGCTTTTGCCATATTTCAAAGAGCTGTAAATTCCTATTACTAAATCAACCAATTTGTCCATGTAACAGCTTGGAGAAAGAATCTGTTAAGAAAGTAGAGTTTACATCCTGGAGCTAAGAGGTTGTATTCTGGGTCCTTTTCTGTCTCTGCTTTCTACACTTGCAGGCATAAATAGGCACCTATGCTAATTTTGGTTTCCACAATTCTCTAAAAATTGCCATGAGAAAGTGTTTTTGGACACTACGCTCTTAAGTCTTTTTAACTCTGTTAATTCAGCGAGTCACAGAATCAGGAGCAGGGTTAGCTACAGTATCTGGCATCATTTTGGTTCTCCATCTGTCTTAGAAGACAAATGAGTTGTGAGTTGATAGTACTCTTTCCCCTTCATGTTATCAGTCAACTCAGATATCAGTACAGTCTGTTCAAGCATATTTTAAGTACAAAGGTTAACTTCCCAGCTTCTGCAGAAGGCAAATCCAACTTGTCCCTCATTTTTCTTTACGGTCAAGAACCATAAAAGTTTTTCATTCTGTTTTGCAAATAAAGCACAAGGTCCTGTCAGCGTCATTTGACAGTAGTCTATTTCTCCTTGTATGTGTGTGATTTCAGGTATGTTAAATAATTTGCTTTCACATCCTCATGCTTTATCTACAACATTGCCAAATTTCAGTACGATAAACAAAAAACCTTCAAAAGGAAGCAGTTCTCCCAAGGAAGGTAGGAAGGTGGAGACAAAATAAAAATACAAGCAGTTCATATAGCATAGCATCTGAAATACTTGCAATACTTGATGTTTGTGCTGTATCACAGCTGTTCCTATACAGGGTAATGTATAATTTTTCTGGAGGAGTATTGTCAAGGCTGACTGCATTAACCTTGAAGTATTGTTCCCTTAGGTTGTAAATTTCTGCAAATCCAAAGTGTGAAGCTGTTTGGAAGAAAGGGAAAAATCCCAGAACTGTAAGCTGTATTAGTAGCCAAGGAGACTGCTCTCTGATACTAGCCTTGAACAAACAGTACAGACAGAAATACAGCCTAGAACTAAACAGCTCCATTACAGTCTTGACAGTTAAGTCATACACTTTGCATTAATGATCTCCAGGTATTAATGCCAATGTCAGTTAATGCTACCCTTATGATGCACAGTCTTGAATAGAAATCAAACCAAGGYAAAAATGAAAGGGTTTTCCAAAAATCAGGAGAAGTCAGAGAGGTGTTTGAAAAAAGATCTCTATCTAAAAAGAACTTAGTAATCATCCAAGATATGAGGACACTGAAGCAAGAACAGCCCTTATCTGGGACCTTCCCAGCTTTCCTGTAACTTCATGAGGAGTACAGGAGCAGCCCTGGAGAGTATGACATCTCAGGAGTCTTTCTGCTTTTTTCAAGCTAAATACAAATGGATCTGCTCAGTTTCTTTTAAGCCACTTGAAGGTGTTTAACCTGCTCATTAATAGGTTTACTGAGTAAGCTACAGTGGAACTAACGTCTGGAAGACCACTAATCTAATTCTTTTTTGTTGGTCGTTTGGTTTGGGTTTGGGGGAGTGAGGGGGGCTGTGGGGTATTAAGGAATGCTGCTGTACAAAAGCTCTATCTCTTTCAGAGACTAAAGGAAATCTGCTCTTTGCTAGGCCAGATAACTTCTGGCAAATCTACGTACAAACTGTTCTTTTCTCATTTATCCCCGCTACGTAGTGTTATCCTTTTCCACCTAATTTTTCTGATCAAAAGAACAAGGCAAAAGTGTTTGCAACCCCAAACTCATGCTCAGAGTATTTACTCTCCTCTTCTCCTCGTATCACTGAAGGATTTCCCAATATCTGTATCAGAACAGCTGAATCAGCCTCTCTGGGGACAAATCCATCTATAATTGTTTGTTGAGGTTTTTTCATGTTTATTCTCCCCTATGTGCCAATCAGTAGCACCTATTAACAAAAGTTTTAGTCTACAGCATATTGCAGTGCACCAGAATGCCACTTTTAAGCATGCCAGAAGTGAAGCTGGCATTAAATAACTAAAGCCAGGTTTTACAGGCAGACTTAAACACCTGAAAATTGGTATTTGGAAAAGGACTGTAATAAGGATTGTCCTTCAGAGACCGTTAATTTTGTCTTTAATCATCTCTCTGTGCGTATACTCTTATTCCAAATGTGTTCATTACACTTCAAAAAAACCTATTAACTTAATTCACAGAAATGGGCATAGCTAAGCAAGGATCCTGCAACAAGGTGGACAGACAATAATCCTGAAAAAGGAAGGGGGAGAACAAGGGAACAGAACTGAGAGTGGTCCAAAAGCAAGGAAAAATAGATCAGATGGGTTTTCCCACAGAAAAGGCTAGGGACAGCTGGAAAAATAAATGTAAAGTGAAGGAGGAACATTACTCCTTTGGCAAAGAGGATAACCACTGTGATTCCCCAGAGAAGTGACTTGATCCGGACAGAGGATTCAGGGCAAAAGATACAGACAAGCAGGCAGAGGAGGTAGTGGCTTGAGGATGAGTAGCTAAGGAACTTGCTTCTCACCAAAAGCCCTATTTCGTCAGCTGCAGGGGGTTGTGCAGTCGTCCTGACGGTGAGGTAAGTTTGAGGAGTAAAGAAACCTCTTACAGTAAACAGCGCAGTCAGGATTTGGCTGTTCCAGCTTTTGCCATCAAGACCTTAATTAGATTTTCCACAGATGACTGGCAACTCTTCTGGGTGCTTGTTAGAGAGCTGTAGTATGCAGAAGGGCATGTGAGATGTACTTTCAAYGTGAAGTGTCACAGAACACTAAATACTTTCTCAAATCAAGTTCTAGACCCTTCTATGAGCATTCCAATAAACTGGAATATTTTTAACTTAGTGCCTCAGTAAATTGGGAAGAGCAAAAATTGAGATGTCGGTCACCTCACAAAACTGGGGTGTTTCAAATATACGTTTGTTGATATTTGTGAAGCATTGGTTACTATAAGAAAAAGTGCCATAGAAAAGCCGATTAAAAATTCAGTCTTTAAAGCAGAATCTATAAATATTGCACTGCAAACAAACCTAAAAATGGGAACCAGGAAAATCCTCTATATAGCTTACCCAGTGCACTGTAACTGTTCTCAAGGAGGAGGAAGGGCAACTAAGAGTATAAAATTAGTCTTCAACGATTTCTTCAGCACTTTTAGACTTCAGGACTGAATTCCAGTTGCACAGATTATCAATTAAAAGACATTTCTAATCTCACTCTGATTTACGCAGCCTTGAAGTTGTTCAAAAGCTGCATTCAGGTATATCATTCTATCTAGTTCTCTGCAAGAAAAAAAAAATCATTTTTCTAAGTTAAGTTCATCCCTATCATCCCTTTGAAGAATTTCTTATTCTTCTTTGCTTTTCTTCATCAGAAATTGAATTTAACTCCCCTTCTCTCTCCCTCAACAATCACAATTGCATGTTAAAAGCACAGTTATCCCAAAGCTCACATGCTGCAGTATTTAAAAAGAAAAAAAAAAAAAAAAGCTGAAATGATTTGTCATTTAAAACACTGAAACAGCTACAAAACATAAAGGATAAAAGGGTAAAATCCAACTGTCATTCTTGTTCTAAGTTGTTATTACACCTGGCACATAAATGGTCAATAGTTTGTAGCTGTAGCACAGCCCATTAAAGTCACTCAGATAATTTTTTTCCACCTAGCAATAATCACTACAGCCTCAATTGTCAGAAGTGACAAGGATTAAGGCCATCATCATCAGAGTTCACTTCTGCTGACTTGGCATGGCCTGCTAGCCACTATTAATTAAAGAATGATGCCATAACTTCTACATATCACTCAGGCACCACGTTTCTGCTCCCCAGTAAAATTCTGGTTTGCCCACTGGCTTATTTCACAACCTTGGGAATGGGGGGTGCAAAAAGCAGCAATTCAACCAAAAGTATCTGTATTTTTAAGGAAGCATGCTGAAACACTTTTCCCCAGTATCAGTTGTTACAATTCTGCATGCAATCTTACATTGGTTATGTACACAACAATTTTGTCTCACCAAGAACTAAGTACAATAATTCACTCTAAAACATGAACTGCTTCCCCTGACAGTGTGATCTAAACCTAAAAGAGGTGTTGTGGTTTAACCCGGCAGGCAGCCAAACACCACACAGCCGCTCGCTCACTCCCCCCTCCCCTCAGTGGGATGGGGGAGAGAATCGGAAAAAAAAAAGTAAAATTCGTGGATTGAGATAAAGACAGTTTAATAAAACAGAAAAGGAAGGGAAAATAATGATGATGATAATAATAATAATAATAATGATAGAATATACAGAATGAGTGATGCACAATGCAATTGCTCACCACCCGCTGAGCAATACCCAAGCAGCGATCGCTACTTCCTGGACCACGCCTCCTCTTTATATATTGAGCATGACGTCACATGGTATGGAATACCCTGTTGGCCAGTTGGGCTAGCTGTCCCGGCTATGCTCCCTCCCAGCTTCTTGTGCACCTGGCAGAGCATGGGAAGCTGAAAAGTCCTTGACTAGCAAACTACTTAGCAACAACTAAAAACATCAGTGTCTTATCAACATTCTTTTCATACTAAATCCAAAACACAGCACTAGGAAGAAAATTAACTCTATCCCAGCCGAAACCAGGACAAGAGGAAAGTAATTTCTTTACGTTTCTCACTTAAGAGGAGAACCACTTTCAGCAGCAGCAACTGATTAGAAGGCTTAAACTTTTGGCAGATATTGCACAGACATCTCAAATTGATTTAGTGCATTCCTAAATGCGTCACATGAAAACGTAATAAGGTATAACATTTAATGTCCAAAGCAGAGAACTCTGATCAGGGGAGAGATGAGTAACTGACCATGGAAAAGTTTAACAAGTAATGTGAAAGGATGGACCTTGTATTAAGCTTTTTTTTTTAAAAAGAAATTAACATCTCAGGAAAGCACAAGTATCTTAGAGGCCACACTTGCAGTAAAACTTTTGAAAAAATAATTTCTCCTGTAAAAATCGGGTGTCCAAACCATGTAGAAGCTGTTAAAAATACACCTTCCTTACTTTAACCTGTACATGCTATGCTGAAATTGCTGGCTGAGATCTTATCACCCATGTTACATGGGAGATTCACGCAATGGATCAGAAAGAGACATAAAAACATCCATAAATTGTTAGGGCTGTCAAATCTGGAAGCCCAATCGACACTAGGCTGCCTAATTGCTAGCTAGTCTAGCTTGATGTTCACTGGTGACAACAGACTGACATACAGCCACACACAGTGTGTATGCCCTCTTCTCTCCCCAGTTGCTGCACCACAGACACATGGGCTCTCTGCAGCCTATGGAGGACCCACGCCAGAGCGTAGGAAAACGGTGTGAGAGAAGGAGCAGCAGAGAGAAACCTCTATGCACCGACCGCAACCCCCCTCGCTGCCTCGCTGAAGGGACTGAGTGGCACCTGTGGCAAAACCAAGGAATTTTTATCCTTAAAAACTCACGATTAATATTTCCGATTAAATCCACAAAACTTGCTGGCTATAAGTAGTATTCAATTTTTGTCGTAAAGCCCTGAGTCAGCACAATAGGAGAAAAACCCACCTTTTGGGCCTTGGACACCAAATGGACACCACTGAAGTACCCACTGGATTGTAAAGGAAGTCTTTCAAAGAAATTATTTATTAAAAATAACCCATTCAATCGATAACTTCCCTTCTCTAGTCAGAAACTGACCAGCCATTAACTCTTCGATATCACACAGAAACGAAGAATTAAATAAGCAAATTAAAACGCCAGGTTATACAAAAACATCCCATTGTTCTTCACTGCACTAAGTACTGCACCCATGCTTTTTTTCACCAAAGACCTAAAAAATAGTTGCAACCAAACACATTTTAAGTAGAGCATAGATGATTTGTTTCCTGTACATTATGTTATGCAGACATATTCATGAAGTAGGTGTATTTTTAATGTTTCTGAATTTATATGATCAGTATTTTTAAGCCTGCAGAAAATATTTATTTGGCATACAATAGGACTGGATTGTGCATTTATTGAACATTGAAATACTAAACTTTACAAGATAGTAATCTATTATTTTTCCATATTACTCTATTGAATAGCAACCCAAAGTTGAACCCATCATTCAGAAGAGTCTCCTATTTTCAAACAATCGTAAAATGCTATTATTAAGCAAATGTGGAGAACCAAAAAGCTCTTGCCTCAGGGAGGCTTGCCTTCTTTTTGATCAGGGAAATTAGTTTCTTTTTTGCCTTTTCTTCTATTTCTGTATAGTGAAAAGAATTTTAACAAAATCATGTAGTTCCGTTGGAGGTTAGAGAGCTATCTGTTGATGTATACAGTGCCTGGGCATCTTGCAAGTGAATGACTAGAATTTGTTCTTCAGCAATGTAAAGGTAAAATGACATTTTATGATGTAAAATCAAGTGAGACAATTAGTGGATAATAAAGGGTTTATACACTCTTTATCTCAGCAGGCCCAGTCAGTAACGATCACTAATTTCACTCTCAATGCTTGTAAAAAGCCTTCTTTATCATTTCTTTTTTGCAAAACAATTACCTATTTTTGCCCCCACTGTTTGAAATGTAGTTCAGGACACCATCCCTAGGAATCTGATTTACAAAGTGCTTAAAGAATCATCTGAGATCAGATACTGTTAGGAATATCATCAAGGTAGCAGCAATTCAGCTTCCTTTCTTGGTTGAGAAAGCCATTTCAGAGCCAGAAAAATAAGTTTCCCTTATAGTTTCCCTTTCAAAATGAGGCTTATACACCGGGGGGGGAAAATAATTAAAAAAGAAGAAAAAAAAATTACTTCTTTAAAGAATGGCTCCAAAAAAAAAGAATGACCCCAAATAAAAAATGGCCCTGAAGTTTTAAAATCAAACTAGCTTCAGCAGCTGTTATGTCTTTAACCTTTTTGTATGAAATGACATTAACTTATAATAAGGGATGGTTAAGAAAAAGATAATAAAGTCACCTGAAATGCTTCACACTTCAGCTCTCATAACAGAGGAACGGAGGCATCATCAAATAAATGTATTGCTTTGCAGTTATAAGAAAGGTATCAATATTATATCTATATATATAGATAGATATAAAAAATATATCAAATTTGTCAACAATTTCTCATAATTTCAATCTGAAACAACTGTAAACCATCCCAAAACCATCTACAATTCATATCATCAAGTAATCTTTTAATTTTTATTAAAATAAATCACACATCAGACACAAAGTCAGTTATCATTGTAGCATTATGTAAAACACAAATAAGTACAGTAATAAAAAGGTAAAGGTTTATGAGCTGTACATTTAGGAAATGGGGAAGCAACATTATTTTTTCAGCCAGCAGACAAATAACAACTAAAAAACAGATAAAACTGACCAAAGACATAGATATAGGACCAGAACCAAAAGTATTTATGCATGGAAACGTGATCCTGCTTCCTTCATTCTTAACAGAACCTCCATCTCTAGGTTGCCAGAGCAATGTAGAAAACACCTCCACCTCTGATTTCCAGCTGATTGTGCTAAGGATGAAGGCATTCAGGGAGCAACTGTTTTAAAACCATCTGGTAGCTCCCTGCCTCACAGATATTTCCAGAACCAAATCTCTAACTGAAGTGTTGTTGGTGAACACAGTATTACAGTGCAGTCTTAAGGTTAACATGCTAATAATTCTTAGAAAAGGACAGTTATTTCTCCTCTAGTAAGCCCCAGGCTAGTCTTTTTTTCACCCCTCTAATTCCTTCAATGTCAAAATGAAATTAAATGTGGAAAACTATCATTGCCTCATTTCCTAAGAATATTGGCTTCATCACAAGAGGGATCRGCACCTGAATGTTCTTTGGCTAAAATTTTATTTGTTTGCATCTATAGTTATGGAGAGAAAAATTGAAAGGTCAAAATGCTTATAACTAAGGAAGTTATTATTTTCAGTTATCTCCTCATAACAGACTGGGTGACATTTCCTAACAAAAATACTGTTAGGTTTATCTCATTGTAGGTCATTGATTTCATGTTAGAAGTAGGTACTTGGTCACTGTGTCTCAGCTGAAGAAGAAATGTACTGCAGACAGTGAAGCTAAAACCAGCCTCTTTCGTATGACAGAAATACCCCAACCACAATGTGTTTGCTCTCAGATCTCTCCAATGAGAGATGCCAGTCAGTGAATTTCRGCTAACTATTACGGTTAACTAATTTTTACATAGACTACAGATGAAATACAGTGCACAATCTCATAATTAATGTTTTGATCACAACTGGAATTTGGTATTATTAAGATTGGCACCAGTCTTCAGTTGCTTGCAGCTCTGTCAAACTTGTACATCCTGCTGAACTTTAAAAAACACACTTTCCAAAATGTCTGTCTGCATCGGATACATTTTAGCAGGTTACCTGTCCCTCTCAACAATGCACTGCTGAAGCCAAAATAACACCTATGAAGCTTCAATATGAAGGAAAGTGCTAAACCTCTGTGAAAAGGTTGGAGGAGCTGGCAAGGATGAACAGACAGGAGGAATACCCATGAATCTAAAGGTGACGGGGATGAGGGAAAATGGGGTTTCCATTGCGAGTTAAGCCAACTGTAAATTAGTGGGACAAGAAAATAGATAAGAGGGAAGATACAACTTACCTTGTGAAGAAATAGAGTGTAGATGTGAGAATATTGCAAGATACCTGAAATCTGGGAAGTAAGAAGAAGCAGGATTTGAACATGTTGGAAGCAATGGAACAGGAAAGGTCAGACAAAAGGAGGAACGTGTCAAAGAAGGTGTGTGCAGCAGTCCAGTGCCTCCAGAGTCAGGGCCTCCTCTTCAGTCTCAGCACTTTGCTAGTGTCAGCAAACATCAATGAAACCTACCAGCTGTGCAACTCTGTGGGAACTTTGATACCACTTAGATTTATTAAAACATTTCTGAAAAGATATTTTAGTTGTATTTGAGAAAAAAGAAAAGAAAAGAGAAAAGAGAAAAGAGAAAAGAGAAAAGAGAAAAGAGAAAAGAGAAAAGAGAAAAGAGAAAAGAGAAAAGAGAAAAGAGAGAAGAGAAGAGAAGAGAAGAGAAGAGAAGAGAAGAGAAGAGAAGAGAAGAGAAGAGAGGAAAATAAAGGAAAAGGGAAGGAAAAGGAAAAGGAAAAGGGAAAGGGAAAGGGAAAGGGAAAGGGAAAGAAAGGAAAGACAAGACAAGACAAGACAAAACACCTCTTGTTTCTTCTCCAGATAAAAGACACTGTGTGAGAGGAAATGAAAAATGACATCATTGGACTTGAGAGTTTGAGTGGCTCCTAGACAAACTTCCTCTATGTTTGACAAAAATATGTTCTGCCACTGTATGTTGTGAAACAACGAGAGAGGAAAATTCACTATGATTTTTTGAATTACACTGTCATGCCTACAAATCTTTGCAAAGTTCAAACAAAAAGACCTTTTTTTTAATTAAAATCATAGAATTGTAATACAATTATAATTCTATGATTCAAGCTGACAAGATTAATAAAAATGTCAAGGTTATTGCTATACCAGTATCCTCACCCTGACTGCTCAGTTTTTGTCTTTTTTGTGTTTTGTTCTTCTTTCAGCATTATATTCTCATAAGCTGCATTGTGTCTGTTACCATGGAAAATAAAACTGTTTTCAGCACTTTATTTACCTACCCACCCCTTTTATTAGTTTAAGTCTAACTAAATTTGCCCTCAACCTCATATATCTTAAGTAGTGTAGAATCTACTTCATGAATGTGGCTACTCTAGCTCATATTGTTGATGATCTCTTTTCCGTCAAAGGTAGGTGAAGATGAGAATTTGTTGAATGAATCCAAATCATCAGAGCTGACTGACTGAAGATAAAGCTAACATAACTAGTTGCGTAAGTGATAGGGTCTGTATGGATCTTTTTCAGCTATGATAGGAACAACTGAGGATTAAAACTTAAAAGCTGGGTGAGAAAAATAGGCAATTATACAGAGTTTTACAACTGTAGCACCTGAAGATGCTCATGATCTCTCAAAATAGAGTGTATTCTTAGGTGCATATATTTAACAGCCTTATTTTTCTTCTTTTGTTATGCAACAGTACATTCTGTATCTCAGAAACAGTGGAATAGTATTTGGAGTTTGTTTCTGTTTTTAATAACCCTAGAAGGATTGTTTTGTGTTTCAGCATCATCTTCGTTAAAGTCTGTAATTATTACAAAATCATTATGAAAAGTATCCCACTGGAGACTCAGAAAGATATTCTATTGCAATATTTGGAAGCTAAACTTTGAAATTGTCATACCAGGTAAAACTGCATTTCTAAAGTGCAGCTGACAAGATTAGCAAAGTATGTTTGCAACTTGTATACAGTGTAAGAGTTGACTACCCACAGAGATAAATATCTTTCTCCTCTCTCTCTAGTGATTTTACTGTTTGGGGCATGCATGCAGCCAAATTCCTATTGCACAAACCACAAGCAAAGGAATAAGAAGTACCTTCTGATCCAGTAAGTGTAATTCTCTGTTGTCAAGGCAAAATGTGAGAATTTTTTTTTTTTTTCAATCAAGTTTAGTCTTAAAAGTGATTCAGCATTTACCTCTTCTTCCCTTCCCAGAAAGAATTTCATTAATCCATCCACTCAAATAGCTGGTAACCATTTTCAGTTTCCAGACTAAAATTATTGATGGTCACACAGATCAGTGTGGGCTGTAAAGTTGTCTGAGAAACAGAATTAACACCTGGGATATTTTCTTATCCTGAACTCTGAGATGCTTCTACAACACTTACCTCCAACGTTATTAAGATTTGCACTAACTAGCGCATACCTACCAAAGCCACATTCACAAATGACAGAAGCATAACCATATCTTCAGGTTCTCCATCCCTCTAAACCTTTCCTGAATCTGTTCCAATTTTAATTCATTTTTTCAGTATTCCAGATGAGGTCTCCTGCCAGTGCCTTACAGAATGTCATTAATACTTTGCCATTTCTCCTGGAAACAACTTTCCTGATATAACCTAAGGTCACAATTACATTTTGCAAAGACAGATCACATGGACAATTCAGACTCAATAGGTAATTGAATAAATGCACACAGATTTTTATGCCTTTAGTTATTTCCAAATTATAAGCTTCCTGCTTCTAGTAAAAATTCTCCTTGTCTCCATATGAATGACCTTGGATTTCATACTATTCAGTTTCATCTAATTTCTAATACCCTGTTCCTCAAAAGCATCCAATTCATCATGTCTAAAATCCAGTCCCTTCCTTTATACATGAGCTTCCTAACTTTATTGAATCAACAAAAATTTTGTTGATTCAACCGCTCTTGTCAGCAGATATCACATCTTCTCACCTGCACCCACTAAAACAAGTTTCGTAACAGTCTTCATGTTATCGAACTTGAACTAACACTTTTGCTTTGTGATAGCATATGATATGAGTTCTTGAAATCCTTGTGATTCAGATCTACCACATTTCTTTCCTCCAGATAATCAGTTATACCCTCCAGACAATCAGTTATATTTCAACAGAAGACAGATTAGCCTCATATAATCTACGATTGTATGTATTTAATCAGTTTGCTACTGTTTCTCTTTTTCCTTGTTCTTTCATCTTATATTATACTGAATTGCTGCAATTCCTTTCCCTGCACTGTTCCTGCTTAAATATAGTTAGCATATTTGTTATTTTCCATTCATTCATCACCACCTGWGACAGGATCTAAATGTAGCTACAATAAGAACTATAATTTCACATGCTAGTAAATAATACATTTGCTCAAAACATAATTCATTAGCTAATAACAAAAATTTACATGTCTGGCAAAGGCATTTTTAAAGCAATTTGCTGCCACAGACTRGCATTTCAATACCTGAAACTAAAGGTTGGGGATTTGACTAAGAATCAATGGAAAAAATTTAAATTGTTAAGAATTTTGAGGTAGTAGATTGGCATCCATTTTTCCAAGCTGATGAAAATAAATTATTCCTAATAAACATTGGGCCTTGCTGCAATTAGCATATGCTGAAGACTTACAGAGACTTCATAACTAACACATACACTAATGTTACATGCAGGAACAATGAAAAACTCCTTCATACATATTTACCTTGAAAATCAAAATTTGTTTAATGCATTTCATGGCATAGTATGCCACTCTCAATATCTTATGCAAAAACTAACAAGAACAGAAATTTCTAAATCTGCATCACTGACTACTACCTACGCCCAGAGTATGAGTAATGGTGTGGTTAAGAGCATGACCGAAACAGGCAGTTTAGCCCAGGCTCAATACTCAAAATGTCTGTGGTTTGACCAGAGGAAGTTCATATAAAAGACAGATGTGAGAGTCTTCCCTTCCTCCCAAGACGTCTGGTAAGTGAAAGCTCTTTGTGAAAGCTCTCTGCCGGGTCAGTCCAGACAACAGTATTGTTTAAAACTTTGGTGTATTCTGCAAATTACATACATGTAGTCAAGTATACGACTTAAAATGTAAACTGGTTGAGACACACAAACCAGACTACAGTTTGAAGTAAAGGAATGTCAAAGTTACTGAACTTATAATTTTGACTTTCAATTGTGAAGATCAATTTGAACGCCTCTCCCTTTTCTCTCTTCCCTTGTGCCCCTTTATCTCCTTTAAATGTGAGCAAAAGGTATCAAGCCTTTTTTTCACTGAAAGCAAAGATATCTCTGCTTGAACCACTGAGAAGGAATGTGTCAGTGATGGCAATGAGAAGTACATCTTCCTAGATGGAAAAGGCCAAATGACGTGAGTCAGTTTCTCTCTTTGACACACAATAAGAAAGTCTTTAGAAATAGTGCACATAGCTCCAGGGCCTGTTTCAAGCTATTCTAACTTTATTCTAATACCAAGGTCAGCATTGCATTTTTCATTCCACAAATCCCATTCCCAGCCTGAATGAACACTGAAGGATTTTATATCCTGCAGTATCATCGTGATTTATCCACCAAAGGCTTCTTTCCTCTCTTATCTAGGCTCAACCTGGCAACATGACTAAGCAATGTCTTTATGAATTTGCATAAATATGCAAAACTTTTTGTCTCTAGGGTTTGTGGTGAGTGTCCATGAAGGCACTGGGGCTCTTGACAACCAACTGTGAGGTCTGATGTTTTAGTCAAGTTTGAAGTAACCACCCCTGTCCTAGAGACTGATGATGTATGGCAGAGCTCCAGGTGATGTTGGCTTGTCTGCTGCCATTCTGGCTTTGATGATCAGTTTGGGGTCTGTGCTGACCCGTATGTACTGATACATTAGAGATGGATTTAATGCAGTATCATAGGACTAGTATATTCTGAATGACGAAGGCTTGTAGAAATTTTACCTGTCTAAATTATGGTATGASCAAAGGCAAAAGTAACATCGATTGTGTCCATTTTTCATATGGGTTAGAGTTTGAAACTTGCAGATTTTGAATTTACCTCAAAGTGGCTAAAACTAGCTTGCCGTACTGTGCTGAGGTGCATCARCAGCTTTTCTTTTGCGGGTAACAGAAGACATGAGGGAAGGAGCTAATGTTAAGCTTAAATACAGGATATCCTTAAAGAAGTTTTGAAGATTGAGTAAAATTATCCAACTATAAAATTCTGGTTTGATATTTTGACTAGAAAAGTCCCTTTCCATTGACAAGGGCAGGTTGAACTATGAAAGAAATGTTGGACCTTTTTGTGAGATGATACAGGTACAAACAAGGTCGCAACACTGCTATTGAAAAGAAATACCAAAGTGATGTAGATACTGATGTGAAAACTCCAAGTCTGGAGTCAAAATCTCGGCCCTCAAAACAAGGTCAGCTATGATTCAATTGGTCAAAGTGTTATGTTGGGTCGACTTTTTGCTTTTGGCAAGTACTACATAATGCAAATAAATCTACAAGTAAACTTAAAAAAAAAAAATCATTAATTCGAAGGGCAGAGAACCACTAATAGATTTATTTTGTATTATTATCAAAAGATCCACACTCTTTTTTACAATTATCTTCATAAAACTAAACAAAAATTGATATCATAATATTCAGGTTTTTTCCATGACAAAGAACAGGAACTAGTAAGGGGAGCAGAGGGACAAATCTGACAGGCTGAATTCTGCTCCAGAACTTCTTAGCCTTGAGAGTGGATGATCAATAACCACCTAATCTATTTCTGCAACACCAGCTGATACCAAATTACTTTCCATTCATTAGAATAATTTACTCTCTTCACTTTAGTGACCATCAAGAAAATACAACATACATGGATTTTCACTGGATATTCATCAGGAGAAAGCAGTGATATTACAAAAAAGATGAGCTGGATAATTTCCAGATGTCTTTTTTCTTTCTTTATGTTATATTATAGATTAATTTCTTATTTCATGCTCTGGGCAACCTACAAATTCACTTCTCAGGAAGTTTCATCTGTGATTTCTTTTATATACTAACACTAGCACTAATGCTGGACACACACCTTTCATTCCCTGAAGAATTTTATGCCCCGTTCCAGATTTATATTTCCCACTCTGCAGCACTGCTTCCTTATGACCAGAAATGCATTAACTCATTTTCCATTAAATGAAGGTTCTGTATAGCCAGGTAGGAGGAGATAGAGGATCAGGTGGAAGAAATAGATGAAAAACACCTGGATGGCAGGCAGCTACTAATTATTAAGACCAGTACCATACACAGTAATAAATGTGCATACATTCCTTTTTTAAGTAACGTGGATGCCAGGAAAGACAAAGTTGCTGGAAACTTCACAGCCAGCAGGATAAAGGCCAAGCACCTCTTTATGTATCAGCCAGCACATCCATTTATAGTGAGTTTGACAGTGCACTGTTTGAATAGGCTCTTATGTCACAGATAAATATTCCATGTTTGTAGTATGAGGTAGCCTATAAAGAGAGATTTAGTTCCTCTTTCAGTGAAAAATGGCCAACTAAAGCTCATCATTCACCATTTAAATGGCCACCAGCCAGTGACTAACAGCTAGCCCATTTGATCATGGAGTTGTAGCTTACTGATATGCAGTCATATTTCATGGCAGCTGTTGACTGAGAAATAGAAAGAAAACGTAGGGCTCACAAGAGGGCTTTTGACAGCTGCTGCCATGAAATGTTTTCATTTGTCACCATGACAGTGAACAACAAGATACTGACTGAAAAAGAGGGCCTGAGGACACAGCCGTCTTCAGCTAACTTTCACTGAGCCTTGATACGCAGACACATAAACACACTTGAGGTTACTTAAATTTTCCTGATTGTCCTCAATAATCTTATTAACTGTTTATATTTTAGGCATAATATACAGCTAACCATGTATCACTTATGCTGCAGTCATGCATAACAATGGATGCAGTCCCAATTTCATTAAAATCTGTCTAAATCTAAAGGATTAATATTTTTTTTTAATCACAACTTTTCTTATGACTTTTGGCTTCATTATTTCCCATGGACAATAAAGTTTTCCATACTCTTTCCCTGGTTTTCCCTACTACTCTGAGAGAACTCCCAAGCTTCTTTTTTTTCAAAAAAAAAAAAAAGAGGGGAAAAAAAAAAAAGGAAATTCAGTTTGCATTTCTAAGGAAAAATCTTTCCCATTCAAGTTTAACAATGCTTTTGTTTCTACACCTGAAGTCATTTGTAATGCAATTTATTCTCCAGATAATGCTTAAATCAATGGAATAATCATGAAAGCACTAACCTTAACCAGATATAATAAGCCTATGGACTTAAACAGGAAAAAACAACCCTATTATCTCTTAAGTATTGTTAGCATCATGCCAACAGCTGTATAATATTTATAAGCTGTCTTACATGCTCCTTCCATGACACTTTGTGCTAGGCAATTGTAACCCTTACATTTTCATAACATAAACCATTGAAAAAATAGGTCAAGGTAGCAATAGTCAAGTCTTATTTCAGAAAAAAAAAAAGCAATTAATAAGCCATCTTGTCCTGTAAAATTGCAAATAACAATATACTTAATTTCCATGAAGACATTTTCTCACTGACTCAAACTGAACAAAAAAAAAAACAAAAAAAAAAAACAAACACCAAACAAAAAAAACCAGCTAAGGATTTACTTACTGTGTCACCTGGATTCATAACAAAGTGGTGGCTTAGACAAAAGCCAGTGTCTGATGTGATGTTGAGCAGCCCTACTTCTAGCTTTTACCTCCATTAATCTACCGCTAAAAGCAAGCCCTTGCCTATCTTCCTGCCTTTTTTTTTTTCTTTTTATACTTTTTCCTCCAAACAGGATATGATCCTCTTCTAAAAGTGATGATCATACCTTATAAACATCCATTGCTACGTCACTGATCTTCTTGAAATCTTAGAAACAGCCGCCTTTGTTTTCCTGAGAAACATTTAAAAATGCCATATATAAGCCTGGTAACAGAGGCCTAGGAGAGAAAAACAGTCATATGCAGAGTCCCAGGGAAGAAGGGAGGAAATCAATTGAGATGGTCGTGTGACATGAAAGGGAAATGAATAAGACTAATGAGCAGGTCTGAAACATGCAGTTAGAGTTTTGTTTACAATGGTTGAGGAAATTCCAGTTTTAAAAAATTAAATTAAAAGGAAGTTGTCACTAACCTTTATAACTCTAAAGATACGTGAACATCTGAGCCAATTAAGTATGCCCAAATATGCCTAGGATTAATATTTGCCCTAATCTATAATATAGCTTGCAGATATGAAAACCAAAAAATCAAACTGAAAAGCAGCCTGTTTAAGAGAGATGGTTTGGAGGAGCTGAGGCTTCTTTCAGGTGGGGTTTTCTTTGGCGGGAGCAGATTATCAGGGATTGTATGTGATCTTGTATACTACGCAGCTGTTAATAACAGAATAACTGAAGAGCAGGGGTTGTGAAGGCTGTCCAAGCAGCTAGCTGAGCACAGCCATAGCCAGAGGGTGATGAACAGAGCTCCAACAGCAGTAGCTAGCTGAGCACAAGTGGCCAGCTACCTCTTGGTGGAAGTGATAGCTTGGAGAAAAGGTAATGCTAGTCAGAGGATATGGGACCTACCATCACAAAGTTTTGAGTGAGAGCTTGCCTTGTAGTTAAGCCATAGAGGAGGATTTTAAATAACTGTAGACATACTTTGGGAACAGAATATTTAGGTGGCATTCATTAGCCTGTTTATCTTACTGCTAAATTTATTGAAAGTGTTGTGGTTTAACCCTGGCCAGCACCTAAACACCACGCAGCCSCTCACTCATCCCCTCACCTCTAGTAGGATGGGGGAGAGAATCGGGAGGGCACGAGTAGGAAAACTTGTGGGTTGAGATAAAAACAGTTTAATAATTGAAATAAAACGAAGTAGAACAGTAATAATAACAGCGATAACAACAACAACAACAGAATATACAAAGCAGGCAATGCACAATGCAACTGCTCACCACTCGCTGAACCAACGCGTAGCCCAATACGCGAGAGCCCATCCCGTGATGCCAGAGTCCCCCACACACTTAGTTTTATACTGAGCATGACGTTGCATGGTATGGAATACCCCATTGGCCAGCTGGGTCAACTGCCCCGACTATGTTCCCCCCGCCAGCTTCCCATGCACCTGGCAGGGCATGGGAGGCCGAAAAGTCCCCGTTGCAAGCACCACCCAGCAACACCCAAAACATCAGTGGGCCATCAACGCTCCTATTATACCAAACCCAAAACACAGCACACACACCCCAGCTACTGGGAAGAAAGTTAACTCTGTCCCAGACGGAACCAGGACAGAAAGGAAAAAAGGAAAGATGTCTATCAAGCTCTTTGATTTCCCTCTTGGGGGTGGTGATGGGGGAAGATTATCTCGCCRGTATCTCATAATGTTTCAGCTTTCCCAGGATGCTGAGTAGGAGCACAAAATGGTGTTTATTAGAGACCTCCAAAATCCGTACCTATCCCTTGTTGCTCCCAGTTAGGTCTTGGCAGAAAGGTAATACAAAGAAACTCCTCAAGATTATAATGTTCCAGAGCCTACAGTTCTGTCTTTCTTGAAGTGCTCCATAAGCTGCAAATTATCATTTACCACAGGACAGAAATATTGTGGATAGAAAAGAGACTGAGTAGAGCATCCTGTTAGGGTACAATCTCCACTGTTGTCCTGCATGTCAGCAGTTCCAGGAGACCTTGCTCGCCTAGTCATGGTCCTACCTTCAACTTCAAGCTAAAAAATAATGAAATCTCACATTTGGTATAAGATTAAGCATTGTTCTTAACAAAGAAGATGATATCTGAAAATATCACAGATCTCAAAATAACATATTAATAATACTTTGCTGTTTGTAAGTTCTTCTGAACTCACGCAGCAGACTTCAAGTCTCACTCCCCTACGGTTAAACTTCTCAAGAAGTGGAGGAGCCAGATACTGTCTCCAAGGAGTTGATCCACAGAAAGGTCAACATACAAGTGCCTAAAGTGTTGCATGTCACTGCCCTAAAGAACTTTTCAAATTGTCATCATTACTCTGCCAATGAAAAATGTGGTCATTTCTATCTCTTCATACACTTGCACTTCATGTTCCCATTTCCTCAAATGATTCTACTGTCTATCCCCTGTGCCTGTCTCTCCCACACGTTCTTCAAAAACTGTTTTGCTCTGCACTCTTCATTTTCTTGCGTCATTCACTGTATTAGAGTATCTTTCCATTCCAAATGGAGAGAATATGGGGAATAATTTCTCCTTTTCAATAAACACTTCAGAGAAAGCCATTTTAGAATACCAAATTGCTCCCAGGAGCACAGATCACTTTTCCTTCAAATAATATCTGGTTTAGTAAAGGGACTGGAATTATCTTTAATAACTTTATTTAGCAGCTGGTATATAGAGAAAAAAAAAAAAAAAGAAAGAAAAAAATCTATGTGATCAACTAAATATATCTGTATCTTGATTTTCACTTATCTTACCTCCATAAAAAAACTGGGCTCGGTGCCAGCTTTACTATGAGAAATTACTTTTCTTCACATTCAGCAAAAGCTCCCTTGATACAGAGTCCCAGAAGAATATAATATAAATTCAGCCTTCCTCAACCATGTTACTCATAACCTGCAGGCATTTGCTTTTAAAGAGTGTCAAAATCCAATAACTCTAATGAAAGTTGCAAACTAATGTGAAGTTTACAACACACACACACAAAACCAGCCAACAATACTATAGTGCAAGTTATGATCCATTACCCAGAGTCTGTGATTAGTCAACATCTTCATGTGAACACRGTGTTTTTCTCAGTTATGATTATGCGACCAAAAGGACAGATAATTCTTTGAGATTTCTCATCCTCAGGTTAAATGCAGGTAGATCTCAACAGAGAATTGTGAAATGGTTTAGTGAATTATCAACAGGGGGGGAAAAAGTTAAATTCAAAACAGTCGGAGGGCTTCATGCTTCCAAAGAGAATAAACACAACCACTTAACTCCACTGAACAGTCGATGGCCTGATTCAGAAGCTGCACTCCTAGTGAGCAGCTTGAATGGCAAGCCATTGCCTTGCTGGTCAAGGGCCTGCCTACGCCAGCAAAGACTAATCCTATGTTTCCCAGTGTCAAGGCACTGCATGATCCGGTGGCTCCCTGGGACCGGGAATGCCAGGGGCTCCCCAGGGTGGGTCATGGCAGGGACTGGCAGCCAGGATTATAATCCCAATGGGATGTTTTAAATGCTGACAATTCAGTAATGCTCTCCCAGTTTCCCTCCAGCTTCCTAGGAAGAGAAACTTTGTCAAAGTTTACTAGAAAAATTTTAAGGTAGCAATCTACTTTTTGCAGTACAGAGCCATAGAAAATACTTCAAATGTCCCACTGATAAGTAYGACTTCAAAACAGGTTCAAGATCTTCTGTCATGTAAAAGCTGGATATTCAGATCACAGTGCCAGTTCATGTTATCTCAGTACCAAACCACATACTGGGAGACTGTGACTGCAACTTCTGTTTGAGACCAGGCAAGAGTCACATTTCTTGCTGTTAACACACCATACTTCAAACTTCTCGAACTTTACCCTTAGAAAATTAAGCAACAGTCATTACCCATCTACAGCTGCCTAACTTCAGTTTATACTCTTGCTTTGTTTGTTATTTTAAAAATTTGCTTTATTATTGGTGACATTATCAGTGGTGGTAAAAAATAATTTCAAGCAAGTACTTCATCCTCAGAAATTAACTACATAGATGTAAGCAATGGTCATCCAGCTGACGGCAAATTGAAATTGCTTCACTAGACTTAGCTCTGTAACATAGTACTTATCTAATCACTGTACTCTTTGTGTTGACCACATGTTCCTAGACACCCATATCTGCATATGAATAAAAACAACACTTTGACAAAAGACACCTTGAAACAGCAGGACTGAAAAGCTAATGTAACTGTAAGGAACAGTGCAAAGCACAGACTTTTTCCCTGTTTATTGCTAGCTACATAATTCAAAAATACTTATTACTGTCCATGATTTCTTTTACATTTATAGACAGTCTATTAGGGAATGATAACATTTTTATTATTTTTTTCTCTAGTGTTTGGGTTTCATCTTAAAATACATATGCCTCATTTTTGGCATTACATGAGAAGTGCAAAGTGTCAATATATCATTTTTAAAAGGTCTAGCTAAACATATACTCTGTTCTTTTGGGGAACRAAAGATTTTTGCTGAAGCCCCAGCTAAAGCTACTTTTCTTCTGCACTAGTGTGTAGAAGTAATACAAGAGGATAATCCCCATCACAGTCAAAAGCATGACACTCAATACTGACAGAAGTACTTTTCTTTAGCCTCAACAACACAACCAAATGACAGAGGCAGAATTTCTTTACTTCTGATTCAAAGATAGGATATTCAGAGCAGGCAGCCTGGGTGTTCTGGATGTGTAAACATGCACCTGTGTTATGAGCAGAAATGTTAAATCAGGAGCTTAATGCTTATAGAGGGATTTCATTCACTTAGGTTAGCTTGTTGAACTAGATATTCGTAAGCTCTGAGGTTAATAAACTTTGAAACGGAGCTCCACATGACTCAATAAACAATACTGTGCCTGTGAAAGCTGTGTAAGCAATTTCTTCAGTATGTAGCATGCTTTTCCATTTTAGTATGTTTTATTAGTACTGAATGAAGATGCTCATTCTTTATTGTTGGTTGCTCTTTCCAATTGTAACTGATTATACCTCTATCCATCTGAAGTGATGGTGCAGCTCTCAGAGCCACATGAGTCTCCATCTTTTGTCTCTAAATCTGCATAGCCCAAACCATCAGAAATTCAGCTACCCCCCTCTTCTGGGGTAACAATAACAGCCACTGGTGAGACTCAAGAATATATACCCTCACTTAACACCTCCTCCTTGATGCAGTAAACTTGCAAAATATTCTTGCTTCTCTCCTTCAGAATCTCTACCATTTAATTATGTCTGTCCTAGAAGATCAATACATACCAACTGCTTTTACCCCAGTCATCCTAGTTTCTTCATATTCTACTGATGCTGAAAAGTGAAAAGATGAAACCTTGCAAAAGACAAGTAAATATAGGCCAGCTCTGATGAAATCAAAACATCAATATGAGGAAGAGCATTAAGCTACTGAAGAGTAAAGTCAACTTGTGAGAACTATTTCCTCCCACTCTGCCTTGATTTAAAGTGCATATAATTTCTCAGTCTCGCTCCCACCCTTTATTTGCTTTTTGCTGCATCAGAGTAATGTAAGCAAGATTAAGTCTTTTTTTTGCTGCTACTCCAATGAAGGTTTTTCTGTGATTAGTCTATAAGACAGACTACATGTTTTCACCAAGCTTGTACTAAAAAGGAATTGATGCAGCTATTTCCCATCTTTTTAATATAACCACTCACATAGCCACTCACATACATGGCACCTAATCGACCACTGCATTTAATACTCAATTACAGCACTAATCACCAGCTTTTTAAAATCCCTATCTCACTCCTGATTTAATAATTAGTGATGCTCATGAGAGCTTAATGCATATGTTATAAAGAGTGAGCAATGTAACTATCCCAAACCTTCCCTTCCTCCTTGCGGCAATTGAGGCCATCRTTACAAATAAACACTCAGCATCAGTATCAATGTTCAGCGGCACAAACAGCAAGAGGCATATGTCAGCAGCATCTGATTTTCATTACTGCACACACCATTACTCACTTAGTTTGTTGTACTTGCATCTAAGCCTTTAACTTTGCAAACTTGCCTTTCCCACTGTGCATTCATTGCCTCTTCTGTCACTTCAGCCTTGTTTGGTAACCCTCAGCACTAGATAATTGATTACTCTCTTCACTATCTCTTTGTGCAAAGAGTTATACTAAATCGAAACTGCCACCTTTAAATTATTGTGCAGCCTTCACACTTAGGTATTAGCAGTACGTTAAAGTGCTATCTCCAATCTATACTATAAAGTTTATTGTTTTAATTAAAATGTTCTCTGTGCTCTCTAAAGGAGGTGATTCTTGCTTTCCCCTTGCTGCTCACTTATGAGTCATAAAATATTTCTAATTATCCCATGCAAATTTTGGAATGAATTCACATTATTTGACTTGCTCTGTGTTACGGTGACTTCATGTATGTACAGGTGTGCAGATGGATACATTTCATCAGAGAAGCATATTTAGTGGAATATGCCAAAATTTACTTTTCCAGATGGGACATCAACAGAATGTGTCACCAAATATGTGCTGGCATTACAGTGACCATAATGATTTTTCACCCTGTCTTTTGCCTGGGTGCTGACTTTTGACTTGCTCTTCCTGGAACTCACTGGCTGACCAAGCTGAGTGAAGGAAAAAAGGTGGGATCAGAATTTAGAAGGTATATTAATGGTAGTCAGGATTATTTACCTGTACCCGAATAAGAACCAAGTACCAAAATGCCTGATGCAACCTTAGTACAGGAAGGAAACACCTTTCACCACTGAGGACTCATATCTCACTTTCCAAAATGACCGATGTAAACTCTAGCCAGTTGTTCACATGGATGTTTGGCTACGCAGTCTAAAAAAGAAAGAGGGATTACAAATTTACAGTAGGCTAAGAGTCYGTCTGTAGTGGTGAGTCCATCAAGATTAACCACCTGTGCTTACTGCCAAATGCTGCTGTTTGCCATAGAGCTTGAGCAGTGAAGGTCCAAAACTGACCAGTCCAAATCCTTCCATCTCATGATTTTGAATGTTAAGGTTGCAAACTTTAGCATAATGCAAAGACTTCTGCTAAAAGTTTTTTCTCCAGAAGATGGCAAATGCATACATACAAGAGCCTTGGCTAATGTACACATTTTAGTCCAGCTGCTATTCCTTACCTATTTTTAAGCACTGTGTCTTGTTCCACTCACTAACTTTCCAACAGCACATTGTACCAGAGCCACAAGCAAGCACCTGAACATCAAACCTTATAGAATCTATTCAAGTGTTTCCTCAACATGAGCACAAAGCCTCACCATTGCAAAGAAAAGTAGTTTTAAGTTTAGAGGACACAACATTAGATCCTTCATTTAGAAATATTTCCTCTACAGATGGCTTACTTTGTTATGAGTTACTCAACAAGACTTTCAAAAGTAAAACTAAGCTACTGCTGAACATAGTGAAGCATTTATGCCATAAGATAATTGTTCCAAATGAAACAGACAAATCCAAAACTCTGCAGAAAGATGGACACGTATTTCATTTTAGAGGTAGCATTTTAGTTTCACTAAGGACCTATCAATCAATCAAGTTTGGCAGTTTTGGGTGTTTGGGTTTTTTTTAAATGGAAGGAACTCCTATATCAAAGTTATAGTATTTAATATTTGACTGAAATACAGAGTTTAAAACATTTAAACTTTTGAAGCAAAATGTGAAAATTGAGTTTTATTGTAAATATACTTGATAATTGAAATTCTGCTAGGTCCTTCTGTCCAGTTGCATATACCAGGATGTAGCCACATTAAACAAGCCCCTGGTCCTGAAAAATACAGACTCATTTATTAATACGATCTCAAAATATTGTCTTTTCTGTGGTCTAATTCCAAGTATATGTTTCACTGAAGAAGCAACAATACTTATGATCACTGAATGTTTACAGTTTTTTCATTTTAAAAAACTTTCTACAGTCTTTTCACCACTCAGCATGTGGCTTTTGCTATAATTAATGACAAATCCATTAATGAATGAACATACATAGAGAATTTTTAAACTCGCTTTTATTTAAAATATTTCTCAAAACAACAATTAAGTTAATTTCCAGTTTTACAAGCAAAATAAAATTAAGCTATTGTCTTCTAAATGAAGGAGAATTAAAGCAAACATTAAATCCAAATTATCAGGATTTTATATTGAATTTATGAGCATACTTTTAGATATGCAGAAACTAACATTTCCAGAATTGCTAGTATTCTCATGTGCTTCTTTACTTGCCTGTCCTTTCCAAGCTGACTTCCACTTTCAGCTGCAAGAGTGAGCGCTCCAGCAAATGAAACTCCAGGCTGCGGAGTCAGGCATGTAGGAATGAGAAATACGCAATGAGTTACTATCTGTGCCGCCTCTGGTCTCAGTCATTTGTCCAATGTCACAAAGAACTTCAAAAGCACAAAGGATATCTTTGCATTTCTCAAAAGCAGAACTGAGTTACCTTTACACATCTATCCTTTCTATTCCTACGTTTCTTCACCTTGCTCCAGACACGCTCTCTAGATTTGACAACCAATCAGAACCATACACATCAGTCACCTCCATGATAGTATTTCAGTTTCTTCTCTAAACACTGTCTGTCCTGAACTGTAAACAAAATTAAGGATCTGAAGAAAAAGTCTGTGTGATAACATAGGTCTATCATACACATACTCAAAGGGAAAAAAATCAAGTCCTTTGTGTAAAATATATCTTTTATAGATATCTTTTATATGTGTAAAATATATCTTTTATATTTAGATAGATAGATATATAGATAGATAGATAAATGACACTTCTTATTTTGAGTTTTTGTGCCTACAAAACAAGGGACCAAACTGATAGTAAAGAGTTATTAATATGTCTGACGTAACACTAGCAATGAGGACCTGAAACTTAGGATTCARGGACTGACTATTGCACTCAGTCACAGCATAGTGGTGGGAGTCACCACCATAGTGGTGGTGATAGACGGGGCTGTTAGTATGCTAACAGCATAGGTAGATGGCACTGTTAGTATGCTCAGTCCAAAAGAGCTTTCTGACACGTACTTAGAAGTCTTCCAGGTAAGAGGAAGGATGTTGTGCAGAGGTCAACATTTTCTGGCTATTTTTACAGGACTTGGTAGAAGAAAGGGTAGAAAATGGAGAGCAGGACAAGCAGTAAAGAAATTACTGGCATTCATATCACCCAAGATGTTTAAACTAAGCTTCTGGGTTTTGTCACTYGAACCCACAATCTTCTAAAAAGGATATTATGGGTGTAAACTGAAATATGCAAGCATATTTTTAAACAAAAAGGATCATCAGCCTTTCAGTTCTTCCCCACATTTAATAACAACGCTAGTATAAACTCTGGAAGGTTATGAAGCACCATYTCACAAGAAGTGAGGCTGCTGCAGCTGCACAGATACCAGACTGTTTCCACAGCATTTGGAAGTAAGGAGCAGTCAGAAACTGCTGTCTTTTAAAAGTGCTTCTATCAAGACATTTTTGCTCCCTTAAGAGCACTTAGCAGTGCTGAAAGGGGATTCCAGCCCTCAGGAACAATGAAAGTGAGTTTTAACAGTTATCTTCACAGAGACACTCAAAGGTGGAAAAGCAGTCAGTGATGTTATTGAACAATTCACAGTACAAAAGACAATAGTACCAAAATTAAGAACAAAAGGAATTTTAACCCCATATGTAGAATCCTGCTCAAACCAAAGCCTTTTTGAGGAATAGAGTTGCTTGTTTCCTTCCTGTTGGTTTTTCCCTCCAGTAGTTTGGTGTATCAAATCAGACTTGTATGTAATCAGTGCTGCCAAGAAGTTAAATACAATAGCACACTGTCATAACTTCAGAAATCACTTGATTGAGATTGTTACACATACCCCTTATAGTTTCCACTCTTTCTTATGGTGGTGCTCACCCTTCCTCTGCTTCTCTGGGTCCTAAAGTCGGACACTTCAGTCTGGTGGGGTTTGGGGGGCTATGGCAAGATGTCAGCATCTGGTGTACTTCACAGGTAGTAATGTCATTTTGATGACTTACACAAATACGATGACTTCTTCCTCACCTAGAATCCACTTGGAGTCACTTCTGTATGTTTGTCAAGACTTTTTTTACATCTTTTCCTTTACTGGTCTGCAATTCCACGTTACAGTCATATTAACTACATTTTACATGTGTTAGATGCTGTTTCTGTGTTCTCTTTGTTACCCTTCAAAATCATTTTGTCCAGCTGCAGGTCTGCATTGTTTTAGCTGACCACTGGTGTGTTGTTTGTAGCCATAAGCAGTGCCAGTCTATGCCCCGTGTCTTATCATCACCTGTCTGTACTCTACACTGCACTYGGTCTCCCCACTTCTTAAGGCCTCTGCTATCACAGCAGGCCTGTATATCTCTGAACTATACTGTTATGCCAGTCATAAATGTCTCATTCTACACAGAATAACAACTTATTACTACAATCTCTGTATGTCATGGTTTAACCCCAGCTGGCAACTAAGCACCACACAGCCGCTCGCTCACTCCCCCCTGGTGGGGTGGGGGAGAGAATCAGAAGAGTAAAAGTGAGAAAACTCATGGGTTGAGGTAAAGACAGTTTAATAGGGAAAGCAAAAGCCGTGCACGCAAGCAAAGCAAAACAAGGAATTCATTCACTACTTCCCATCGGCAGGCAGGTGTTCAGCCATCTCCAGGAAAGCAGGGCTCCATCAYGCATAACGGTGACTTGGGAAGGCAAACGCCATCACTCCAAACGTCCCCCCTTCCTTCTTCTTCCCCCAGCTTTATATGCTGAGCATGATGTCATATGGTATGGAATATCCCTTTGGTCAGTTGGGGTCAGCTGTCCCAGCTGTGTCCCCTCCCAACTTCTTGTGCACCCCCAGCCTCCCCGCTGGTGGGGTGGTGTGAGAAGCAGAAGAGGCCTTGACTCTGTGTAAGCACTGCTCAGCAGTAACTGAAACATCCCTGCGTTATCACTGTTTCCAGCACAAATCTAAAACATAGCCCCATACTAGCTACTATAAAGAAAATTAACTCTATCCCAGTCAAAACCAGCACACTATAAAATTATGGTTGAACCATAAAAAGATAAGGAAAGTAAAATAACTAACCATAGTCACCTATGAAGTCAGAAGAAAAATTGCCATTACAGCAAAATCAAGTTAAAAACAAAGCTCCAGGCAGGTCAAGACAAGCTCAAACAGAGCAAGCCTGACAACTTCAGAGAGAGTAAGCCTCAGCTCTGAGGTCTTGCAAACTCAAAAGCAAGCTTGTGTCCTGTTGCTAGCAAAGGCATCACTGTATTACTGACCTACAGGATATTACAGTATGTATGGTCAAAGTAGAACTACAGTAACTTTTGCATGTGATGCTATCATCTAATATCTCTGAGCAGGCCTGCTTTCTAGAATGGTGTTTGCTTTCTCCAGTATCCATGCCAAGGCTGTGCAAACCAAACCATGTAATAAGAAAAAAATGTTTAATTTATGTTTCAGTTTTGCAGTAGATCTCCAAAAGATAAGGCCAAAAGATTACTGTCAAGATGGGGAACCCTATGAAGTGTTTATATCATGCATGTGGCTGGTAGTAACAAGATATGGAGAGAGGAATGAGTGTCTACACAGGAGAAGCTCTTAAATCCAGCCCCATCAGAGCAACAGTCCCTACCTTCATTCTGTTATTTTCATTCCCCAAGCTTACAACTGTGAAACCAAGCATCAGCAGAGTTTTAAACTTCCTTCGACCTCGTGAACTACACCATCCTGCTATTATGACTCTATAAGGAACCACTTCTATTGTGTGACATGCAACCAAAAGTAAATCATCACAACACACTGAAATTAACCCCTTTCTAGATATTATCAACATCATAGTTCTGATTAAAATCTTGAGGTTTGAAATGACTGTAAAAAAAAAAAAAGATCTGTATTTTGTCAGTATTCAGTTCCTAAACCAAAAGGAGAAGTCCTCAAGTGAGATGAATTACTTACTTACAGAGGGTCTAAATAATGCACCAGTAAGATCCAAAGTTGTTATTACCTAATCAATCTGAACAAAACCAGGTGATGAATTAATACAGCAACTTCATGTTTTTTAAGGAGAAGTGGAAATAAAGAAAAAGAATCAGCATTGGCCTGGAATTTATCAGTTTAGAGAACTTTTAGTCAAATTGTTTTCACATCATTTCATCACATATTTTAATCTTCCCTACCATTGTTGAAATACATCTTTTTCAAGCACAATTAGGTTTAGCRTTGTTTTAATCACGGAAATATTTTTAAATAAAGGGAAAATAATTAATTCCCTTCTTTAGAAAACATTACTTGAATGGTTTTATGAAGCTTTCTATCAGTGCTAAATAAATGATAGGACAATTTTCTTCAGATAATTAAGCATTTTGTTTGAATAAATGAAACAAGTCATATTAAAGAAGTAGAACACAAGCTTTCCTAACTCTAGGCTTGACATTCTGGTGTATTTCTATTGAGGATGATGCCCTCTGAATGACTACTTCTACACCTTTAAATATAGTTAAAAAGCAAAGTTTCTTAAAGAAAAGATAGTATTTCCTAAAGCCTTTGTTTTCTTTGCTCCATTCCTCTGCCCTCTCTACAGTCCCTCACTGCAGCAGGACTGATGCAGGTGAGAGACAACCACAAACATCACTGAAGTCTTCTTTTACTTCGCAGTCTGTGCAGGTTCTTCAATTTGCATAGTACCCCAACTTGCTTTAAAACCTCCCATCTCTTCCACAAACAGTTTTCTTTCCGAATATAAAATACCCCTGCTTGGTCATTTGATCAAACAGGTATCGCGATTTGGCTGTTGTTGACATACCAATAATTGAAATCCTGTCATTTCCCACTACTTTCCCTTCCAGAGCCACAAATACATATCATTTGAAACCTGTCAGGCTGCCTACGTTTCCCCTTGCCCACTCACAGTGGGCCTTTGGTTGGTTAGATAACTCTGGTTGATTAGCATTTGGATTTGATTTTTCAAGCCCAACTTATCTCAAAATTTGCAGCAAAGAACATTTAGTTTTTGCATCCAAACCTCATCCCTGTTACTTGCTTCTATTGCTACTATTAATGTGCCAATGCATATTAATAGGGTGCCTCTTCTCTACCTTTCATCCTAGTTCTGAAGGAGCTCATACAATGAAGAAAATTTTATATCTGAGACATTTATGTGTGCAAGAAATCAACTGTATGCTCTTTAAAATGCTAAGCTTTATTTAGTTCACAGTTTGCTGAATCATTTCTGTGTCTATCATCAGAACAGAGGGGCCTTCTCACTAGTTTGACTAGTTGAAACATTTGCTTAACCTATCACCTAATATCACTCAGCACACCCAAATTAACTTGTAAAATGCTCGGCACTAGGTTAACATCTTAAATCAATCGTCAGAGTTAGAACTCTATATTTTCAACAGCATGATCTAGAGGGAAATTTRCTCGTTATGCTATTTCGATAAAGAGCCTCAAACTAATAGAAAAGGTTTTCTGAAGTTGTTAAGAAAAATTTCTCCAGTGTTTCCTCTAGGTTGGAAATTAGTTTTTTATATGTATCAAAGTCAATAGCAAAATGGTTTTCTTTCAATTGAGAGCATGTCTAGAGTTTTGATTTCTTTATATCAAACACTAATCTGCTAGAGACTACCACCAGCAAACCTCTTCTGTGGCCAGTAATATATCAGACATTAGAAGAACATCATGATGTTATGATTCACTTCTAAATAACTATCAGTCCAACTTGGTTGTAGGTTTCTGAATTAGCAATGCTACAGTGAAGATTACTTACATATAAATATCATGCAAATAGTAGATATCTTACTTGCTTATAATTTCATTTTTCATCAAATGTCCCCAGGAGTTCTTCAAGTTTTTAAGACTCAAGGAAAAAAAAATGGAAAGACAAACAAATACAGACATCTTTGTTGTTATCTGTACTAGCAACCATGGATTTTTTTTAAATAAGCAGTAGTATAACACCTTACCTGGCAAAACTGTAGCTACCATGAATTTGCTCAAGAGTCTAGGTACATTGCATGACGACTCAGAAGATCTGGGTTCACACACCATCTTAATCATGCTTTTACTGCAGAGACATAAGTAAGTCATCTTCAGTGTTCCTTTGTTTCTTACTGTATTTCATACTAATGCTTTATTATTTCACATAGGTTTTGCGAGGATAAAGACATTGACCAACAAGACAGTTGTAGCACGGAAAGAAGCGGCTTTTAATACATAACATGCTTTTTATATACTCTACCACAGACGTAGGGAAGGAATATCTACTTCCTGAAATGTTGGCTCTTTTCCTATTGCAAAACTATTCATGTATGCATGCAATATAACATTATCAGAAGCTTACAGGAGAGAGGAACTGCAACATCTGAGAAGGCTGAAGGAGTGCTATTTCCAGACTCTTGTCCTCGCACATTACGCCACAACCTCATTATATGATTTTATATTCTTTTGGCACAGGGTCTGTGTGTCTGTCAGCAGAGGATTAGGGCTTGGAAGCCTACAGCACACTGCTGAGGAAGCTGAGCAAATGGAGTGACAGAGCTCTGCATTCTCCTGCTGCTGGATAGGCTGAGCACAAAAGAGGTACAGCACCCTTTTTCCAGCAAGCTCCTCAGACATTGTTCCCACATATTTAACCTGTGGTTATCAGCAAAGGAGTTTCTTCAAGCTGTTACATACATAGTCCACTGAAGCAGGAGTTTTAAAAATTTTTTTTTGCACATATTAAATAGCCGCAAATGAAGAAGCTGTAGAAATTTAAATAGCTGAGTAACTAGTGACACAATAATAAATTTTTTATCTTCACTCCACTCTTAGTCTTGGCTGCAGGTCAGAAATAAAGCTTTTTAGTCTGATGCCTAACCAGCACATCCTAATTTGAACTCAATTGGGACACCAGTTAACTTGTTAAGAGCACAAGTTTGCAAATACTACAAGATAACACTGCCGGCAGCCCTTATACAGGAGAAGGACAACTTCACCAGACACTGGGACCTGATTTGCATCCCCCTTCCCCCTGACAATGCACAGTTCTGGTTCACTGTTGAGGCATATAGGCAGATCACGTCAGCTTAGGCACCAYCATTTTGAACACTGCATTTTCCCCGTGACTAGGTAAGAAATATCCACGTACAAGCTTCTGCCACTCTGGCACCTAGAAAGTGAATGTACTCATCACTATACACACCCTTAATAAGATCTATGTTCTTTCCACAGAATCCTGGGAAACCCAACCCACCAGCTAATGTTAAAATGTCATAGTCTGAGAAATGTATCACTCGGTAAGAAGTACTAGTCATGCACAATAAAAGTCTAAACATGAAGTAACATGATCAGCACCCTTCAGGCAGTGATTTCTGTAGATAGCGTCTACTATTGGCAATTCCAGAAATTAATTTTACAGAGATTTTACTGTTGGAAATTTAAAAGAAGAGCTGCACAAATTTAGAATAACAAATGTGGTCTTACTGAATTGTTATTAAAATTAATACAGATGGCTTGTCTAATGATAGAACTATGCTAGACAGTGATCAACACAGAGCCATAAATAGTACTGATTGTCCTTCAATTGCACCATTTCAGATCAAGCCAATCAATATTAGGTGTTAGTCACAAAATTAACAACTTGCTTAGAAGTGTATCTTCTATGAAAGAGTATATTATTTACAGAGATTAARTATTACAGTTCACCGTAAAAACAAATCCCAGTGTACTGATTTTGTCAAAAAGACCTTGATTTTAAGCTTACAGTCATAGTTATTGCTATACATTTTACTTTATACATTCAGAGGCTACCTGAAAAACAACAAAAATTTACCTCAGAGATATATGGATTGTTCTGCATGATTGTTCTTGGCCAGATCCTGTATCTCTTAGAACGAAGCAAAGGAAAACTTGGCAAAAAAGCAATCSTATAACTCATATTTTAAGGTACTCACAAAAACTGTAATGGTAAGTATTAAGACTTCATTATCAATAAAAAAAGTCTCTATTACTWTTGAGCTGACCAGTGAGTTTACATAGATTTCAAATCTATACCTTCAGCAGAAACCTCTGTCTCTCTTGTTTTTGTTAAATGAAACATATTCAAGTAGAATAGCAGYGGACCTTATCTTTTTTCCTTCCTCTCCCTGCTTCATCCAATATGTTGTCCTTAAATAYTCATTGCACTGTTTTCCTTCAATACAGAAACATCTAAAGAATGAGTGAATCTCTAACCTATTGAAAAAAAACTATGGACTGATGAACATAATGGTTGTTAATGGTTTTACAGGAAGCAAAGCACAGTTCAGGACAATGCCGTAACACTTTCACCAGCCCCTTCAGAAAAGAAGGGAAAGTAGTGTATTACCTGTCAAAGCTGTTATCATATGTCATGGCAATGTAATTAGCATTTCTGTCTACCAATGATATACTAGGGTAACTGGAGGCAATCCCCTTTTTATGCGGTAAAAGCTGAATAGGATCCCAAGTAACATGGATCCAAAGACATTCTTGTTCTCTGTTGTTGCTACAGGAAGTTTCCTAACATTTCAGTTCCCACTACCACACTTCAGGACAGTGGGACACCTTCCAAGAGCAGAACATATTTGTCTCCAGAAGGTTTCAAATGGCTCCGCAAATTGTTAGCAAAATAAAATACAAAAAATCTTACTCCCTCTCTGTAAGGAAATACACTAAGGCGATACGCTGAAAGCCTGTGCATGGGACATTGAGCCTATAAAACTGTAGCCCCTCTGGATATCAGTGTAACCATCACAATACAATTTATCAGCCAAATCATTTTTCTCCGTCTTCCAGATGGTTGGGGATGGGAAGCAGCGCCAAGGAGGGAGGTGTCTCTTAACTGCAAAGTAATATTATGGAAAGGATAAGCRGATAGGGAACAAACAGATATTTTCATTCATGTTCATTGCTGAAGTTTCAGAATGTTACAAACTCCCATATTATCTCTAGTCCTTGCTAAACAAGTCTACATTGCCTGTTATGGAAAGGAAATGTTAATATTCCTTAATTACTCTGAATGGGAAAAAAGTTGTACTCAAARCCATCGCATGTCCTTTAAGAAAGAATTCATGCTTCTTTGCAAAAGACTGCAATACCTTTTTCACACTGTTAAGCTTCCAAAAAATAGGCATGTCCGTGGGGAAAAATCCACCAGCTGTATTTCTCAAATATCACAAAAGTATTGAAGGGAGGTAGGGAGGAATGCCATACACTAATAGTTTCACTATATAATGGTAAAGTGCAACATTACAACACTACCTCAATGGGTATCTTTCCCCACACACTTCACTGTGACATTTTAGGATAGAAAGAACAAAATGTACACACAACAAAAAGAGTAACTGTACACCTCTTCCCCTCAAATTGCACAAGGGCTTCACAGGGAAAGGTTTTCGGGAAGATCAAGTGAACAGCACTGTGCTTCTGATTCCTCAGGCACAGCTCCTGTCTGGTAAGTCTTCCTAATACAAATAGACAAAAATTTTATGTTACATGAGACTATGTAGTTTCAATAGCAGATTCACAGTATATACCTTTTGCCCTGTCTCTTTTGCTATATGTTTCAAAGAGACAAGTTAAAACAAAGAAAACATACATAGAATCACAGGATCATAGAATAGTTTGGGTTGGAAGGGACCTTTAAAGGTCATCTAGTCCAACCCCCCTGCCGTGGGCAGGGACAATCTTCAACTAGATCAGGATCTTCAACTTCAATCTTCAACTGCTCAGGGCCCCGTCCAACCTGGCCTTGAATGTTTCCAGGGATGGGGCATCTACCACCTCTCTGGGCAACCTCTTCCAGTGGTTCACCACCCTCAGCATAAAAAATTTCTGCCTTATCTCTAGTCTAAATCTACCCTCTTCCAGTTTAAAACCATTAGCCCTTGTCCTGTCACAACAGGCCCTGCTAAAAAGTTTGCCATCATCTTTCTTATAAGCCCCCTTTAAGTACTGAAAGGCTGCAATAAGGTCTCCAAGAAGCCTTCTCTTCTCCAGGCTGAA
>JAYKAV010000567.1:1807455-1824737 GCA_035582835.1 Phoebastria nigripes | reverse complement strand
AATCCATACCTCTCCAGTTTAGAGAGAAGGATGTTGTGGGGGACTGTGTCAAAGGCCTTACGGAGGTCCAGATAGATGACATCTGTAGCCCTTCCCATGTCCACTGATGTAGTCACTCCATTGTACAAGGCCACTAGGTTGGTCGGACAGGACTTTCCCTTGGTGAAGCCATGCTGACTGTCTCGAATCACCTCCCTGTCCTCCATGTGCCTTAGCATAGCTTCCAGGAGGATCTGTTCCATGATCTTCCCAGGCACAGAGGTGAGACTGACTGGCCTGTAGTTCCCCGGGTCTTCCTTTTYCCCCTTTTTAAAAATGGGGGTTATGTTTCCCCTTTTCCAGTCAGTGGGAACTTCACCAGACTTCCCGCTACCTCTCGCATAAAGTTACAGAATCATTTTAAATGAAAACCTCATTTGCTTACATCCCTGGCACTCAGGTTTATTTCTAGCCATTAGGAATAAGTGCAGCTTAGCTCAGATAAGAGGATGTAAGTCCCACCTCCCTCCATGCTGTCACTTCTATCTTAGTCATAGCCCTACTTCTGCAGTACCACAGTCTTGTCAAAATATACCTTCACCTTGCTTCCATTACTAAGGCCCTCGCAACACAATTTATTTGTCTTATTCTGACCCTGAACAGAGAGCAAAATATATATTTCTTTTTTTAGGTTAAACATTGTACTGACTTCATCTTCAGCTATTCTAATTTCAGCTCTGTAAAGCCCAGGTAGGGAGCCTCAAGTGATATTAATTTTCAGAAGCATTTGCTATCAAGCATTGACCCTACCAACAATTTAGGAATTCTCTGTGTTTCTTAAGTTTAAAGATGGAGTTACTGAACTGATTTCATGACTGTACTGAACATTCCACTCACAGCAGGCCCTTTACTGTTCTGTCTCTCAACTCAAAGGTCAAAATTTCATTGATCCAAATGAACCAATTCATTAACTTAACTTTAATCTATTTTTATCCAGCAGCTTCTAGCATTCACCAGCCTTCCAGGAAACATCAGTGATGTCTTCGATCACATTCACAAGTTGAGTATACATCAGCAAGAAGACTGAATGTTTGTGAAACTGGAATTTGACACTATTTTTCTTCCCCTTTGTCCTGGTTTCAGCTTGGATAGAGTTAATCTTCTTCCTGGTAGCTGGTATAGTGCTGTGTTTTGGATTTGGTATGAGAATAACGTTGATAACACACTGATGTTTCAGTCGTCGCTAAGCAGTGTTTACACTAAGTCAAGGACTTTTCAGCTTCCCATGCTCTGCCAGGTCACAAGAAACTGGGAGGGGGCACAGCCAGGACAGCTGATCCAAACTGGTCAACGGGGTATTCCATACCATATGACATCATGCTCAGTATATATACTGGGGGAAAGCTGGCCGGGGGGCCGCTGCTTCAGGACTGGCTGGGCATCAGTTGGCGGGTGGTGAGCGATTGCATCGTGCATCACTTGCTTTGTATATTTTTTTTTTTTTTTTTTTTTTTTTTCAATTGTTAAACTGTCTTTATCTCAACCCATGAGTTTTCTCACTTTTACTCTTCTGATTCTCTTCCCCGTCCTACCCGGGGAGGGGGAGCGAGCGAGCGGCAGTGTGGTGCTCAGTTGCCACCTGGGGTTAAACTACGACACTGACAAAAAATAGTACTGAAGGTAACTGTACCAAAGATAGTAGTTTCATGTGACTAACACATGAAATCACAAACCAGACTTACGAAGGCTGTTGTCCCAAATTATCTATCTCAACCACAAATGGAGACATTGCTGTGTAAAGCGAAAAATCTTTTTGTCATCAAGAATGGTATATGAGTCTCCATTTTAATTATCATCACTCCGAATAAAGGCACATAAACCTGCCATTATCACTCTCACCAGGACACTGTTATTTCCAAAAGGCAATAATTTTAGGTAACAGTGAAGATTTTCTGCTGACCTTACTTTAGCTTCTGTATTGTCAGTTCAGGATTCCTTTCATGGCATGTGCATTTCTATTCTTTTCAAGTATTTTCTGAAGCACACTTTTATCAAAGTATGATCGTGTCTTGACAGTGGTTTCAGTTTTTCTGATTAATGCTGAGGTGCCTTCATAGTTAGTGTATATACACTCCTTTTCACAGTGTGTCCAGTTATTCTGGTTATAATGCATGGTGAGGGTCTCTCTTTTCAATCGGGATTTCAGTTAAGCTGTATCTTCTAACTTTCTAAACAAATATCTGTCATCTCTTGGTTTGCAGGAGCTATGTGCATTTACTGGCTCTATAAAACTATAGCACATTTTTAAACCTGCTTCTGGCAACACATTTGTTCACATGCATCATGATAACAGGCTTGTCCATATTACAGTTTCTTCCAAGCTTAGACCTCATTTGAGAAAAACTATCAAAATATTGAAGTTATGTAGCACATTATACCTCTCAAAAATCTAAAGGTCASATTGTACCATTTTAATGAACTTCTAAGCCCAAAGCAAACAGGAAACAATAAACAGTGGATATGGAGTATTCACAGTTTAATAACAATCCTCAGATGCCAATGATCTCAGTACAATGGGATCACTGTGTCGCCAGGAGTTCCTTATGCATTTGGCGCAGGATGGCATACTGGCAAGGCTGGCACAGAGCATTTGTTTCAACTCCTTTGCTGATACTCCATAACCCAGTTACTCCTAGTTGATCTTACACAGTCATTTCTATTGTAAAACTTTGACTTTGTGCAAACAGCTGAGTTTTCAACCTGCTGTATAACTAACAGTCTGGGCTATGAGCACTGTCTTCCCTGACGTGCTTACCCTTCAAGCTCCACTTCCCGTTCTGAGGTGCTACATTTTTATTTTACGTCCTCTCTTCAGAAATGGTGGTCTCTAGTAATTCAGAGGTAAATCTGTATTTGCAGAAGCCTTCACTAAAATGAACGCTGCAGGTGTGAATTCTTTCTGCTGACAAAAAATTCTTGGCATTCCTGAACTCTCACTGGGCTGAAACTCTCCCTGCACAGGGGTCAGAATTCAGCCACAGCAGCACGTGATGGTGCAAATCAGGTCCTTTCACCTCTGAGCTGCTTCTTCTCTATACTACATTCTGTCTTGGCTCCATTAGGAATTTTCTTAAGGCACTTTCTCTGTCAGCATGATATTCAAGATGACAAAATTCAGTTTCATGCTCAAGCACATTCTAAGCTGCAAGGCTGTGGGATCCGACTGACTTAGAAATTCAGCAGCCTGTGAAGAAAACTTGTACAAAAAATAAGAAGCACAATATTCCTTTTTTGCTAGTTTGTAAGTTACATTCAGCATTTCTCAGAATGATAAAAGGCAACGCATGTGGCCAAAAGTCAGTGGTTTAATACAACACAGAAAGTGGGAGAAGAGGATGTAACATGCCAGTTTTTACTGGTGACACATTCTTCATTTCTCTTCCTCTCACATCTGTGAGAAACAACCCATTAACTGTTAAAAGTTTCATGGCTCAAAACACTTCCCAAAAGCTTGCTGTCAGGCATCTGCATGCCCTTTACGTGAAAGTGCATCCATCTGAGTACACCCATGAGAACACAGACTGAGAGAGGGTTCTTTTAGTTGAGTTTATTCAGCTATGGCAGGTAACTACTTAACCTGTCTGGCTGTACAGTATTGATTAAAATARTTAAAGGATCACTGCTTCATTGCTCTAGAGATTTTAGATTGATATGCATAAGTGCGCACTGAGTAGTAGCAAAGCTCAGGACACCACAATATCAAATATTGTTGATTTACTTCCCCCCCTGCCTTTTATTCCAATATAAAGGTTGTTACATCATCACAATTAACTGTGCCTTGGTTAGTTATTTACTTGTGATTATGCCGTTGCTAGAGACATTTAAATGTTTTAGGGATTTTTCTAACTCAGAAAGCTGTTTCTAAAATACCTCCTCTAATCAAGCAGCAATTATGTTATTCCCCACTAACACCATGAGCATTTTGACCCAGCTAGTCATGTTCTGGCAACCACAAAGAGAAAAAATACATAGCAACAGTAACTACTCCATAGAAACAACATCTGTGGAACAAAAGGAAAATCCACAGAAACATTTTAAATGCTCACACTTGGTCATTTCACTGCATTTCTATCATTTCAGCAAAAAAGGTTCTAGGAAAAAAAAACAGTTTTGACTGAAACAATAAATACATTATTTGTATAAAAATGTTTAAAACAATTTATTTTTTTGAAAAGCTTAAAATGGTAAAGCCAGACGATAATAGATTGGGAAACTGGCCAGGGATAGGTTGTCTGAAAGAAACAAAGAGGCACAGAGCTCATTACTGGCTCCCAATTGTTTTGTGGAAACAGCAGCAAACACTTCAGGGTGACTAACTACCTGAACTGACTAACTACCCTGAAACTAACTTTAGGGAATTTCGTAGTAATGCCAACACATGGGGGAATACACTTATAACTGCTAAGTCTCCCTTCCACTCTTCTGCCAATAAATTAGTATTAAGATACAGGAATCATTGGTGCAAAGCCATGCTTTGCAATAGAAGCCTATAGCTGTTGCAAAAGGCTGATCTTGTTTCTAGGCTCCTACGCTGATTTTGTTACCTCATTGCTCCACCTCCTTCATCTCTGTTAAGTTATCTTCTTCCCTGTTCTCATATCTTAAACATCTATGTTGCCCAATCAGCTCATATCCCTTCCATCTTCCCCTACTCCCACCTGTTTTTAACTATACCCTGGATCTTCCTTATATTGCCCTCTACCTCTTCCATATGCCAATTTTGGCTTTATTCCCCAGTCTTTTATTCTTCTCTTTCTCGACATTCTCAGCTGCTCCCCTCTCAGCTGGTACCTTTGTCCTCCTGCACGTGGCCAGGGCACCCTGCGAGGAAGCAGGACCCCAAGGAGATTTTTCTCACCCTCAAGGAGTCAGAAGAAGTCACTGTGGATAGTGCCTCCAGTCAGCATATTGGAAAAGTCAGAGGAAAGCTGAAGACCAAATCATCCGTAAATGCTAATGACAGCCCTGACAACTCTCTGCACTGCACGTGTAAACCACAGTTTCATCCTCAACTGTAAAAATTTGGCCAAGATACCAGCAACTACAAAAACAGTATCCTGCATGAAGTATCAAATAAATTTTGCTATCAGCTATGGCTTACATGCTCCTTATAAGTGGCACCAGCTGGAAAGAAATACGTTTAATTGCTACATTGCTTTCTCAGGGAAGGTAGTTCAGAGAATTTCTATCAAGCTTAAGACTTGCTGTGCAGCCTGCATTCGCTCAAATAACCAGTTTCTACTCAAACATTCCCCACGTCTTCTGTGGTCAACTGCACTCAATTTCTGTACTTCCTTAAAATGCATGGCATCGTATGCAGTGCTTCTTAAGGAACTTGTATATCTTCTTTTAAAAAAATACAACTTTCCTGCTGTTAATTGTGGGGTTTAGCATATAACATTCAAGACACTATGGCTTAAACCAACAGTTTTTTTCTTCTAGCTAGTGTCCATTCCAGATATAACCGTTTTCAGAAGTATTGCACTAACTTGGGCTTTACATTTCTTAATGCCACTTCTAATTTTCATTAGAAATACCTAAGGAATAATTCTATCCTGCAGGTTTTCTATAGTTAAATTGCCAGTGTCTTCAAAATTTCCTATCAGCCAGTACACAGTAGCATAATATGCCCCTCAAAGAAAAGCTGAAACTCAGCTGTACTACACTGATTTGAAAACCATATAATATATTTTTTTATTGATTCAAATACATATCCCTTGATGAGAGACTCTCCAAGGCAGAGGTTGGGCTTGTTTTTATGCATCCCCAGAAAAAACAAAATGCATGCTTGCATACATCCTCACTGTAAATATTATCCATTTTCAAACATATTATGATTAAGAACTTGCATTTTTAAAAAACACTTCAATGTGCCTTTCAAGCACTCATTCAAGAGATGGTTATATCAAGGGTTTTGCCTTTTTTTCTTTTTTTTTTTTTACATAGCAGCCATAAAATCATTCCGAATCCTCTATGTTTCTTTTTTTAAGTTGGTACTATATTTCCTTTCGCACTCTTGTATCGTATTGTCAATAAAGAAGGGGGAATGGGAGAAGCATGGAACTCTGACACTTTGCTTTAAAAATAAGATTTCATACTAAACACACTGTACGCAAAACAACAATGTGCCCAGGGGTTTTAAAAACCAATAACTTCAAGGAAACCTTTTAGGCTAGTATCCTCAATGCAAGCAGGTTTTGTTGTTGGTTTTTTTTTTTTAATTCATTTTTTTTTCTCCAGAAAGTTCTGTTGCATTCAAAGGTATGACAATTAAGTTAACAAGCTTTTATTACGCCAAGGAAGCAATCTGCAATGTTAACACAGTTCTGCCCTAATTATCTAGCTTTATCAAACTCTTTTATGCACAATTCAAAGAAATAGCAGCAGAGGCCTGAACCATGCTCTTAATTCACCTCAATAAATGCTTTTATGAGCAGAGGTAAACTTGGAACACAAAACCCAAGATTTTATTCTACTATTGTCATTTTCCATTATGACTGTTTAGCTAAAGCAGCAAAATAAATCTGAAGAGTTCAGGAAGTCAGAACATGCAGCATTTAAGACAAATTTTGCATACAAAAGTAATGTTGAACAAACTAAAGAAATCAAGATTATTAAAAGCAAGTCAAAGCTTTATGACTCATTATTGCTACCAGTTTACCTGCAGTGAGATTTTTCCTTCTTTTTCCAAAGCCTACCTACTACAATGTTACACACATGAGACCAAGCCGGGGTGTCTTTGGCAGCACAAAAATCCTGAGAGATGATGGAAGGCTGCTCACCTCAAAAAAATAAAACCTATTTTGTATGGGATGTCCATCTGTTCATCATATTCCTGAAACTAAAGACTGAGTGCTTCACAGAGTGCATATAGCAACAAACTGAACTCATGAGTCCCTTATTAGCTCTACCCCTGAGAAACTTCGCTAGCTTGGTATGCCCGGTTTCAGTAACAACTTCTCTTGCTTGGGTACCTCCGCAACTTCTCTATAATTAATGATATTACCTCTGACATCGTAGTGTTTCTATGCATCAAAAGCTGAATGGACATCATGTAGCAATCATGCTACACCTGCAATCTGTTGTTCCTGTTTTCCATTTGCCAGCAAAATCGATTTCAGACTTCTAAAATAACCCCTAGAACATTTCTTACAATATTAGAAATTATTTCATATGGTGTTCCAAAGTTAACTATGGAAAGATAAAGCAACTGCACTGTCACTGTTATTATTCAGGGCACTTGCAACAATGCTAGATTTTTAAAAAATACCTTTGTTGTATAATGAACAGTGCCAACATGATTTGAAATCTAACTCATACAGCAAAACCCTACCTTAGGCCACAAGAAACACTGTGCTGTACAGCATTTGAGAGATCTGCAAACAGGACTGTTAATGGTTTTTATCACTAGCACACCTCCTTTAAATCTCATGGAGATTAAATTGAAGGGGTCTGAAAATAGGTACACTCGACTTACACAGAGTGAAGGATCCACTCCTCAGAATGCAGTATACTACATATAGCTACTTGATCTTATTTGTTAAGTTTAAAGCAGGAAGTGTCCATACACTAACGCCAAACCTGAGAAGAGAATTAATTTTATCAAAAGCTAACATAACATAAAAATGTACCTCTTGATAGCACATGTTTCTGAACAAACAAGCAAACATGCAGTCAGTTATGGTGGCTTTCAGGATATTTAAAAACTATTTTTCAAAAATGATATAGATCTTTTTTTTTTTTTTACTCCTGTATTGCTGTGCACACCTAAAGCCATGAATTTATAAGAATTCTTACAGTTCTTATGAGCTACACTTATCCACTTATTCAGCCGCAGCTTAAGACCTAGAAGATTCCCTCTCTTGTATTATTGATGCTGAAGCTCACACCATTTTTACATTCTCAACAATTACACCACTAATTTTTCATACTATGTTGCTTATTTTTAGAATAGATGATATTTTTGTCAAAATAAATAATACACTCCTTTTCCCATGTTAAAAAAAAAAAGTTTAAATCATTATAAACTTCTGAAAACAGAAAACCCATATGTTTCTTTACTGAATTACCATCAAAGCAATTATTGCATCTTGGGTTTCTTCAGTTTCTGGACAAATGTTCCAGATATGGGAAAGGCAAAAGACAATATTTATTCTCTGTCCTATGTACATTAGTCCACTAACAACAAAGCTTATATGATCCATAGCTTTTTAAATAGGTCAGTTCCCTCTAATGCAGCAGAAGTTAAATATTGCTGTAGTCTTGTGGAGCTCTATCTTCAAAACTGTCTCTTCAAAATTAAATATAAAACCTAAAATACCAGGAATTATCTGAAGGTAATAATAATTAAATTCAGTGCTTTACTTCTTTAGATGATGCATCCTCATGAACATTTGTAGTAGCTTAACATTAAACATCAGTTTCACAGACCGTATTTAATACTGCATAGCCTTAGATTTGGCCAACTAATTTTTATTGGGACTCTTTCTTGAGCCTCAGAGGTCATTACTTCTTGCCTTATAGCATCACACATCTCTAACTCAACAAATTTCATCAGACACAGAGGATGAACTTCTCAGCCTCCTCAATAAGCCAATATATATGCTTTCCTGCTTAGACAAAGGTTGAATCTGTTCCATGAATAAATACAGAAATAAGCTCCACTTTCCACAGACAATTCTCTAAGCCACTTAGCAATTGCTTCTACATGGATATCAAGCATCTGGTTTAAAAAATAAAGAAAAAAGGTTATTTGAGAGAGCATCATATACCAAGTATTTCAAAATCTTTAAAAAACATACTTTTCATATACATACAAGTGTATATGAAATGTATGCAACTATGTACCCTACATGTGGATTCTATCAGTTACATTTTGTTGCATATCATGTAGTAGAAGCTGCTTGTTCTTCAGGTGCAAGCTATGACTAGGGCTACAYGTAGTTCCAGGTAAAGCTAATTTTGTGATGATTATAGAAAGGCTTTTCTGAACTGTTTGGTTCTGAACTGTTTGAGTGGCAAGGCAAGCCTTTGCAAACACCCCTAAGAGTAGGCAAAAATGTTAAAAAGGCATTGGGAAATAAAGGCAAAATTCTGAGGGAGGCTGATCTATCAGACAATGTTTGTCAAGGAATAAAGTAAAAACCCACTGGAATAAAGTAAAAACCCACTGTTGAGCCCAGCGTTAGCCAGAATGAAGCATGCTAGTGGAAGATGACATCAGCATAATTGCCTTGAGTGCAAAGGCAGATGCTATCTTCTGTGGCAGAAGCTAGCTGAATCGTGTAGCGAAAAAAGAAAGATTTATCAATTAGTGGAATAAAAAAAAAAAAAAAAAAAAAAAAGGAGACAGAATTTCTGTGCGTCTTCAGAAGAAACCATGGAACCTGATAACACACAGGAAATGGAAGAGAAAGTTATTCATGAGAGACTGCACACCTCATGTCTGAGCAGATAAGGTATTTTGAAAAGTTCACAGAGTGATCACTTTTCTAACTCATAGTCTTTCTCATTTACTGCCTGAAATGCAGCACGTAGTCACTGTTCCCTAGACACACAGATGATACTTTCTATGTACGGAAAGCAGTTCGACTATGAAATAAAACAGAGCTAATGGCATGGAAAGCACAATAACCCTGGTTTTCTAGGTTAGGTTAACTTGAACTGAAACAACCACCTAATATGCTTTAAAATTTCTGCTACATGCATGAAGTTTTAACTGTCACTTCCTTTTTTAATTCTCAGAGAAAAAGCTTTTTTCTGGACTACTTTGCTGACACCTAGCGAGCCTTGGCTCGAACAGCTTCAGGCACACGAGCTCCTAGAAAAAGAGAGGTGGTGACAGAGCGGCTGTTCTTTTCATTCCACTTGCAGTGAAATATTTTATATGGCCATGTCTGTGATTTAGCAGAGTGCTGAATCGTGTACCAACTCAGGGAACACTGTAATACTGATGACATGTAAAAATGTGGAAAGATGGTAAAGAGGAGAAAGGGAAAAAAAGCACGATGAAAAGACATAATGATCAGTCTTTCCCTCACAGCCTAAATACAAGGATGACTGACTCAAGGAAACTTGCCACTGTTTGTGACTTCAATCTTTTCCTTTTTGTGCCTCACATATTTAACTGGGATGTCTCAGTGCCTGTAACTTCCAGTTAATGGCTCCTTTGTTGTTTGTTTTTAATGTAAAATATAAACTGCAAGCAACTCCTTATTATTGTCTCAAAATTAATTCTAATCTAATCCTAGCATTACAATAGTATAAACATGTCACTTTATCCTTGGCTTAGTTTGGGAGAATGGCAATGTCACATGAGATTCTGAGCTTCACTGAAGTGGCTTAATATTGCCTAGGAAACAGGCATCAGTTAGATGACATAGCATTTTCTGATGTCAAGGAATTCTGCAACTTACAATGGACACAAAAGCATTTAAAAAAAAAAAAAAACAACCTCCTGTTTTAAATAGAAATTGAACAACAGAACGTAAGTGCTGACTACCTGTGACGACAATAATGAGTAACATCACATTTTACTTCCCCTAAAAACGGCTCCAAGAGGTCATGATCATTAGTCTTGCACAAAAAAATGGGAGAACACATACCGCTACCAACTGTCATATAAGTTAGTCTCATGTAAGTTCCTCTCCTGCTGGTCAGGAATTTTTAGGTTTCCCTAAAAGAACTTAGTATCTGTCTTTCTGAAATACATGGTGTGCTGGTTTTGACTGGGATAGAGTTAATTTTCTTCATAGTAGCTAGTATGAGGCTATGTTTTGGATTTGTGCTGGAACAGTGATGATAATGCGGGGATGTTTTTGTTATTGCTGAGCAGTGCTTACACAGAGTCAAGGCCTCTTCTGCTTCTCACACCACCCCACCAGCGAGTAGGCTGGGGGTGCACAAGRAGTTGGGAGGGGACACAGCTGRGACAGCTGACCCCAACTGACCAAAGGGACATCACATACCTTATGACATCATGCTCAGTATATAAAGCTGGGGGAAGAAGAAGGAAGGGGGGACGTTTGGAGTGATGGCGTTCGTCTTCCCAAGTCACCGTGACGCGTGATGGAGCCCTGCTTTCCTGGAGATGGCTGAACACCTGCCTGCCGATGGGAAGTAGTGAATGAATTCCTTGTTTTGCTTTGCTTGTGTGCGCAGCTTTTGCTTTCCCTATTAAACTGTCTTTACCTCAACCCATGAGTTTTCTCACTTTTACTCTTCTGATTCTCTCCCCCACCCCACCAGGGGGGAGTGAGCGGGTGGCTGTGTAGGGCTTGGTTGCTGGCTGGAGTTAAACCACGACACATGGTTTAACTAACTAAAATGTTACAAAATGCACAAATGTTTGGATGCTTAAAAACACCTATGCAGAGAGAGTTGTGCTGCTCTAAACTTTCAGTATAACAAATAACAATTAAACTTAACTTTACTGATATAAAAGAAGCCACTAAAACAAACACTGTAGTTCTTTGTATCATAAATATAACAGAGATGCTGAGGATTGCATAGGCTGAATATGACTACAAAACAGTAGAGAATAGACAATTCTGTTAGTGAAAGAAATTAGCTAGTGCCTACAGGGCACGCTTTTCTTACAATGCTCATGACAGTAGATGTGCTTCTCTTCTGAGACACCTCTCAAGCTGTCCACCGTGGTACCAAAACAGTCACTGCTACTTTCCTTCCTCGTCAGCCTGTTATCTTGGCTTAGGCACTTCAGCCAGTCAGAACTTAATCCTGCATTTAAATAGGAAGCTCAGTTGCTTTATTTCTTTCTCCAAGGCACAATAATCAAAATAAATATTTCCAGCTAGAGAAGAGAGTGCACTTAAAAATGCTCTGGCATTAACATCTTAATTCTCACATTCTGGCTTCTGAACCTCTGAGACTAAAAAGCAGATCATGTCCAAAACACTTATAACTATATGTCTATAATTTGTATTTTATGCATGTAATATTACCAGTTATCAGTGAAAGATAAAACTGTTCAGACAAAACATCAGCTTTTTATATAGTTTTGCCTTTCAACTATATTARGAATAGTATATTTGAGCATTTAGACCCAGACCTTGATCAAAGCCTCAGTGTTTAAGCAGCTTTTTGAAAGTTGCAATTAATTGTCTAAGTGTAATATACACTTTATTGCTTAACTACATTTAAGTGTGATTAATTGAACTTTTTAACTTATAAGTCATGATATATTTCACCTTTATCCATGATAAATTTCAGACTGAAACTCTATTACACAACTCAATAAATAATTACCTTAAAGTTCTTAAGTGAGTGATTTTTCTGTTGCTAAATTTCAAATAAAATCGCTGTCTTCAAAAGGCAAACTAAAACTTTCATTTTGTGCAAAATTTTTTTTCTTTTTATTAAAAGTATGCTTTTACTTTATACACATTTAGTATTCTTCATAACTCACTTGGTTTGGCCTGAGCTGCAGAAGATTATTGTTATTAGTTAATGAAAAAAAGTGGACCATTTAATATGTCATTCGCTAAGATGTGTATTAATTGTAATTGATATATCTGAAATTATTACTTCTACATTTACCCTTTACAACAATAATTATGGGCTTTAAATAGTATAATCAAGGAAATAATATATTCCCACTGAAAAAAAAAGAAAGTGAGAAGCGAAACAGACCAGGCAAGATTATTTTATCAAACAAGTTCAGGAGCAGAGCTGCTTTCATTTCAAAAGCTTTCACCCCTTAGCCTTAACCTTGTTTAGATGAATGGCAGAAACTGCTTTGTTCTCATTTCAATTGTCTTGATCCCTCCTAAGATCTCTCTTATCTCCACTTAATGCAAGGAACAATTTCTTCTTGAGAAAAAGCACGAAGATGTTTTTTGTCGACTGTCCCAATGCCATAGCGTGGCTTGTAAAACCCACAAGGTGCAAGATACAGAAACATGCACCAAAGCCCTGAACTGTCTAAAAATAAAGACATTTGTACTGTTTCTATGCTTTTCACTGTCAGAGCCTTTTGCAAATACCAACAATTTAATCCTTGGAACATACCTGATTTCCATATTCCCAATGAACCGATACTAGAAAAAGAAACCAAACCGATGTGATTAAATTCACTGAGAACTGCATCCAAATTCCAGATGCCCCCAGTTCCTCAACATAAACTGATAAACGCTGCTGCTTTCAGTATAGCCATAGGCACTGTGAATCTACCACGCAATCAAGTCATCAAGACAATTTGGAATGGTAACAGAATTCTCAAAGATTTGGTACGATAATTGAAAACACAATATATGCCTGAAACTTTCCTTTCTAGTGTGAGAAAAGCAGTAGTACACTATACATGTCTAACATCCAGCACCTGCATAACATATTGCCAGCCTCAGTAACTGTTTTGAAGTCCAATACACAGGTGGCATTAGAGACAAAGTAATGTATTTTAATTTTATATCAAAAAAATACATTAGAAAATTTACCGATTTTAATTACAACACAGCCAACCAGCAATGCCTTAACCAGACTAAAGAGGCAGGCACATTGCCTTTTCATACAGAATACATTTTTTATTCATTTGAATAAATGTTTCTGGTAAAAGCACAACAGTACAAAAACTGGAATAGCAAGCCAGTTACCCTGTTGTATTTAAAATACATGCTCTTGTAACACATGCATAGTTAGGAACCAAATGTATGCCAACTCTTGTAAAAGAAATCTACCATAAATAAATCTCCAGACCTACTGGAGAGAGCCCAGCAAAGGGCCACAAAGATGATGAAGGGACTGGAGCATCTCTCCCATAAGGTAAGTCTGAGAGAGCTGGGACCATTCAGCCTGGAGAAGAGAAGGCTTGGGGGGGTACCTTGTCAATGCATATAAATACCCGAAGGGAGGGTGCAAAGAAGATGGAGCCAGGCACTTTTCAGTGATGCCCAGTGGCAGGACCAGAGGCAATGGGCACAAACCGAAACACAGGAGGTTCCCTCTGAACATCAGGATACACTTTTTTACTGTGAGGGTGACCTAGCACCGGCACAGGTTGCCCAGAGAGGTTGTGGAGTCTCCATCCTTGGAGAAATTCAAAAGCTACCTGGAGACAGTCCTAGGCAGCCTGCTCTAGGTGGCCCTGCTTGAGCAGGGGATTGGACCAGATGACATCCAGAGGTCCCTTCCAACTCAACCATTCTGTTATACCACAACTAACATCGCTAGTTACAATTAATAGACCTAGAGAGCATTTTCCCTAAAATAAAAATAATTCAATAAATAGAATGTACAATAAAATATTGAGGTGATTCTGATCCACCCCAGCTTTCTCACATGGCCCTCCCCCTTCTATTTTTCCCCAGTCTTTTTTCTTCTTCTCAAACACAAGAACTCATTCAACACATAGTGCAAACGAGCGTCCTAGTCATGAAGTAGTATTCTGAGAAGATCTCTAGCTGTACAAGAATTCATACACCAAACACATAGGCTGGATATTTCCAGGGCCTGGTTTTCCATCTGGCCATTTTAGTATAATAGAGACCAGAAACCACTGCTCATCCAGTGAAAACAACTAGCTCCTGTAGCATTATTACTACCTTTTTAATTTTTTTTAAAGGATAAAAAAGAAGGAGACTCACTCAAACCTGCCTAAAAACAAAGCTCAACTCAGTATTAAATTTCTCACTTAGTATGTAGGGATCAAGCATAATTTGTACTGTGCTGACATAACACAGTGTAACACTAACTCCAATTGATCAAATTTTTGCAATCCAAAGATCACCAACCAGCATTTTTCTTCATAAGGATTTCATTTCCATTATGTTCTGTCATACCTCCTCTTATTGTGAAATTTCTCCTGTTATGCATTGATCATGTATTTCTTAATTGGTTTCTCACTCTATCCAAATAACAAACTTAGTGAACTTCAAACATAACTCACCTGAGACGTCTTGCTTTGGAGGAATAAAGAAAGCTTTATTTGCCCTTGGGAAGTAAGGATTACTATGCAGAATTTGGAGACCAAAATGCTAAAAGGAAAACATACTTCAAGTGTTCAGTGATTTATTCTTTTCCTTTGCAGAAGTTGCTTCTTTATTGGCTCACTTTTTTCCAGAATGATAAAATACCTTCTAAATGCTTAAAATGAAAACTCAACATGTAACTGTTCTATGATATACATTTTTGAGCTTTATTATTCCACAACAAGAAATGCAAAGCAACTTATTTTACAGGCAAAATGAAGTAAACATTTTTCTTTGAAGGCACAAAGTCATTTGAGCTTTGGTTGCAATCATTATTATTTTTTCTCATCTGCACATTTTATGCAAAACTTTTTAATTGAAACAATATTGATTTATGCAAGTTATAGAATCATAGAATGGTTTGGGTTGGAAGGGACCTTTAAAGGTCATCTAGTCCAACYCCCCTGCCRTGGGCAGGKACAATCTTCAACTAGATCAGGTTGCTCAGAGCCCCGTCCAACCTGGCCTTGAATGTTTCCAGGGATGGGGCATCTACCACCTCTCTGGGCAACCTCTTCCAGTGTTTCACCACTCTCAGCGTAAAAAATTTCTTCCTTATCTCTAGTCTAAATCCACCCTCTTTTACTTTAAAACCATTCCCCCTTGTCCTGTCGCAACAGGCCCTGCTAAAAAGTCTGTCCCCATCTTTCTTATAAGCCCCCTTTAAGTATTGAAAGTTAATACAAAGGAATTTATTTTTTGCAAATGACTCAGAAAAGGGAGATGTATTGAATGCATCTTACTTCACAAAGCATGTCTAGACATTCTTTGCACACACACACTCTTGTCACAATCTCATACAGTGCTAAGGGGCTTCATCATCAGTCAACACTTACTTTCCAAGTACATATCGATCAGATTAGAAAAGAAACTGAAAGATAAGATGAACCACTTACAGTGCCCTTCCCAAACTAATCGACTATTACTTTGCTGGAATCGCAATTCACTCAGAGCAAGCGAGGTAGACAGGAACTAATTCAACTTAAATAGAGGAAAGCACAATGTGACATATGATATAGTAAGGTCAGTTAACAGGAAAAGATATTCCAGGTTACGTTTTTCTCAAAAAAATACACCTTTTACACTCCAGTTATGCAAGTTGGTGGGGGAGAGGCTTTGGGGGAGGAGCTATATTTATTGGCTGCCATTCTTGTGGCGGTTTAACAGAGAAACAGAAAAATTTCAGTTATTTGCAGGCAATTCATGTAAAAACAGTGTCTTAACAAGTTACACTGCCTTCTGTTAAACCACCTTAAGCTCTTTTCACAGAAGGTTACAGTTTCCTAACTCTTCTTTTTTTTGTGTAAATTTTCTTGTTCTAAGATAGCACCTTTAAAAAAAAAAAAAAAAAACCAACATGTTTTTACATCAGCAGTCAAACATCTGTTGTTTTTTTTGCCAAAGTAGGATATCTCATACCCTCTGACAGCAAAAACTAACATAACTACTTCAGTTCTCAGAGTGATTGCAATGCAAATAATAGCTTCACTAAAAAGTTAAAGGACAGTATCCATTTCAAATAATAGCTCTAACTGAAAAATATTTTAACCATTTTGTTCTTCCCACTCTTTCTTCTGTCAGCTTTTCTCGTGTTGGTCCAATAGTTCTTTGTTTTGGATATTTGTTTAAAAGATTCAATATGCAAGTAAATACCAAGAAATTTCTATTTCTATGTGCAGACTTCACAGGCAAATTGAGATTGGCAACATGTATTCGCTGTTTAGTTTTAAAAGGCCAGATTTTCATTTTCCTTTTTCCATATTAATATACAGACACACATGATACATTATCACTTACACTGGATGTTTTAACTTGATTATAAGAACAAAAGGTATAGAAAAAGGTAGTATAGTAGTTGGAAAAGTTTGAGGGAAAGCTGCGTATTGCAAATTAAAAGACGCCAGAGGCTCCAGTAAATGGTACATCTTGGGATCCACAGACATGGCAAAAACTGTCTTTTCTCTTCATCTGTTTAATAGACCTTTAATTTTACACAGCTGATAAGCAACCTGTCTCATATGAATCCACCTCTGCAGCATTGGTTTTTTAAGCCTTGTATATGTTCTAAAAGCCTTCAGATATTTGTATACACCTATAACGCTTATGCAATGCAAACATGATGGTTAAAAATTAATATGTTGTATATGAGCACTAATCAAGCTCTATTTCAAGATTCATTAGGAAGCCACTTTGTATGTCTAGCTCCAGGTAACTAGAACAGGATAACTGCCCAAGCAAGAAATGAAAAAAAAAAAAAAA
>JAYKAV010000567.1:1724911-1807431 GCA_035582835.1 Phoebastria nigripes | reverse complement strand
GTATATGAGCACTAATCAAGCTCTATTTCAAGATTCAATAGGAAGCCACTTTGTATGTCTAGCTCCAGGTAACTAGAACAGGATAACTGCCCAAGAAAAAAAAAAAAAAAAAAAAAAAAACCCAAAACCAAAAACAAAACAAAACACATAATAGAGAAAAATTGAACTTTCTTCAATATTGATTTCATTATCAAAAGAATTTAATGAAAGATAGTTCAGAATGAGAAATACTTTCTCTATAATCCAGTTTGTACATATACCATAACAATGTACTTTTGATTAAAAAATCCTTTGCAATGATGAGAACTGTACTTACTGTTAATTTGGAATTGTACTGCCTACTGTAACAAAAACTTGGCTTTTTCTTCTTCCTTATAATCTCTGAAAGTGGAACAAATCACAACAGTGAGAACAAAAAGTTCAATGTGAGTGATCTATGAGCTAAAAAGTATGAATGTAGGCATAGAGCTCAGGGAAAAAAGTATTTCTGAAGAAAAGCTCGGAAGACAAGACCTTTCTATGTAGTATAGCCTACACAGCATAGCATATATTTGAAAGATTAGCTTGCTTCTTTTAAAATATTTATAAAATTTATGAGGAATTTCAAAGGATTCTGATGAAGCTGTAATATCTCCACCTTATTCAGAAAGTTATTTTACCATTAATTTCTAAGAGAAATTTGTATAACATTTGTTTTTAAATATTCTCCAAAATACATGTATTTATCATGCCAAATATCAGAAAGAAAAGAAGGGAATACCTCCTGTAATCCTGCATTTTTCCAGACCCTCAAATTTATAGTGCTGCATGCTTAATAACAGCACAATTGATGTCTGTGAATGGTTTTTCTTGAGTAATCCCTTCAGTACCAATAGCAGAGCCAAACACGGAGAAAGTACTTCCAGTTCTATAATATGTCAGGGCTGGTTATTTTATTGATACTCCTTTCCATAGAAACATTTTATTACCCACTTCTGTGATGAAGATGAACAAGAAACAGTTCATTTTTTCACCTGTTTGAAGCCATATGTCAGGGAACAGCAAGGGCAGGCTGCTTGGAAAGGAAAGTGGAGCTGGGAGACAGGAGTCACAGGARGGTGGGCAGGGCAAAGCTCTCTCTGACAAGGGCACAGTCCCATGGCACCTGAACAGTAAAGCAGAGCAGGTCCATGACAGCAACCAGGGTCAGCTAACATATCAGTGACTGCCAGATGAGGCTGTAATAACATGGCAGATCTGAGGTCATGCCAGAAAGTTGAGTCAGCAAGGCAGGGCCTGATCTGATGAGGGTAACCAGTCTGCCACAGATCAGTGATTGCCAGGCAACTCTGTAGTACTGAGGCAGGTCCAATTCCAGCTGCACCAAGTTGTCCCCCAGCCCAGGCAGCAAAACCCATGGGAGAGCAGGGTTATGCACTCTGGCCCCTGACACGATACTGCATTTCAAAAGAGCTTTTCACTGAACTTTCCCAGGCCTTATCATTCTATTCCTGCTGGTGGTTTTGCAGACACCTAAAGAGCCAATGCCAAACCTCTTAAGAAACGGAGCTAACAGAACAGAAATAACAGTGACTGCCAACATCAATTGCTTCACTGATCTAACAGTCTTTGGCATAACTAGGATCACCAGTGTGTATATATTTCCCCGTCACCCTCGTAGAAAATCACACTTGGAAAAAAATGTGCACAGTTCACTCACTGAGAATTACTGTGGGGTTTGACATCTCCACTGTGTCTATAGCAATAATGGTACGATAAATCCACTGTTTGAAAGGTGGCGTTTGAAGTGTACGTGGCTTGAAAATTCTCAGTGTGAATGACTCGCACAAGGACAAAGTATGTGCATCTCCTCGAGAGAGGAAGGTCTTGGTGAAAGTCCACAGCAACTTAGAACTCCAATGAGCATCTGGAGGATCTCCTGGAAGTTTGAGTATGGTGGTCCAAGGTCCAGTAAAGAACAATTCAACCCTCCCATCTTATATTTATTTATTGCCATGTCTAAATTCAAAATATTTCATAAAGGAGATTTTCATACATTTCATTTGTTTCACTGTGAGTTATTTAAAAGAAAAAAGAAAAAAAAGAATAATTCTAAGATGGAAAGACCTCTACAACTAAAGTTTCAAACAGAATCAATGTTCCACGTAAGTTTCATAACTGGTTTGACTGTAGAAATGAATGCTGAAGTCTCCACTAAAATACAAAGACAATTATTCTGTCTTGTAATAATTTTTTTTTTATTTCTTTAAATATTAGCTTTAGACAAGAGATATATTTAGCATGTTTATTTAATAAACTAATTAATGCACCCTTCAAATTCCATGTATTGATTTGACATAAAATTGAAAACCGCTTCTCCATTGCAGCATTTATGTATGACAGATGCACCAGAAATATTGGTTCTTTCTGCTTCCTTCTTCTGCAGCACCTGTTATTGTGAATGACTAGTGGACCACTAAGATACATGACCTATTGGACTCAGCAACAAAAATACACTGGCTTTTTGATGATTAAATAAGTGTGCTTGATGTGTGAAGCCAATAGTGTTCAACTAAATGGAGCTGCTAACATTTCATCTCTAAGATGGATTCCCATGTGAAAAGTTTCCTATCTAGCTGAGACACCAAAAAGGCTGCAGCACATAAGTAAAAAAGCAGAAAGGAAANAAAAAAAAAAAAAAAAGAAAAAGAACAATATATAAAATCACAACATTGCAAAATTAGAGCAGAAACAAAGCTAAAATTGATGTCATATAACTAATAACTTTGATGAAGATTGACTTAAATCTGGTGTACTAGCACATGAAAAAATATCCAAGCATTCTTATGGAACTATTTTCTTCCTATTCATTACATATTTATAAGTCACAAACCAGATAGTAAGGAATTCTGGCAGCTGTCAAATGCTTGTTTTCCTATGCAACACAATGAAATTGTTCTCCAAGTGGTGAAACAGGTGTGACATTTTTCCAGTTTCACCTTCCTTATATAGACTGCAAGACTCCTATCAGCTAGGAGATAAATCTTGGAACATCATCTTGAGGGATATTAACTAATATGAATAAGCAACTGGGGTTAGCTTTGCATAAATACACACACAAAAAAAAAAAAAAAGCTTTGCATTTAGCTACTTGAAGGTAAGCCCTGATACGAGCTTATTTACTACTGAAAAGTAACAAAGTTCAAGTCAATTAATCTTTATTCAAGGTAAAATTAAGCACACAATACTGAGATATGAACACTAAATATTTGTCAAGACATCAAAAGTAATACTTCAATCTATTTACCAAACTTAATATCACTTTAAGATTTAACATTTATAAGCCTATTGTATAGGTTTATTGAGAACAATTTTCTAAAAATACCATAATGGACTCTATGCCTTAGAAAATATGTTTTTCGAAGTGATCCATTGTATAGCTAACTACATACTGATGTTTACATTTAAAAACAGAAAGAACTCTTAGAAACCTTTTTTTTAACATTACTTGACATCACACAGAAGTGCTACCCCACGCAGTACCCAGTGCTCTGGAGGCTGAAGGGTTTTAAGATCCACAGCAGCAATGTAATTCATATCTGTTCGAATAGGCTTTTTGTAGACTGGACATGAATATAGACGTGGATCTTTTGAAGCTGAGAAGACAGAAGAGACATAAAAAAAAATGAAACTAGGTTGAAAAACCACAGCCCTAAGGGACCGGGCATAAGGCAAATGTGAAACTGAATGGAAGTTCAATAGCACACAGCTCTCCATCACCACCAAAGAAAACTCTTACTTGATTCTCACACTTTGCTACTGTGTTATTGCCAGCTGAAGGCCACATATGGCTTGAAATTCCTGTAGGTTTAAGATTTAACATCAGCACCTAGGAACTGGATGTAGCAAGAAATGTAAATGGACACTCTAGCATGATTAGCGTTATTATTAGTTCAATCTGCCCACTGAACATTACTTCTTATCAATATATTATTAATGTGTCAAAATAAAAAAATGCCCTATTTTGAACAACCTGTTTTGAAATGCATTTAGTATTTCAGAATATAAATTGTCAACTTCTTCCCTGCAGAATTAGAACAGTAGTCTAGTTGTGTGCAATATTTCGGTTCATTATTTAGCATCTTGGCTGCTTTCACAGTGATTATGCCTCTCATAAAAGATCAGGTACACAAAATCCTGACAAAATAGCATGTAAGCAGGTTTTGCTTTTGGAGGTGGAATGCTTTTCAACAGAAATTTCCAATTTTACATTCAATAGTGCATAGTCCTATCCTATTTTACATGCCTAGCATTTCCTATTTTATATGCAAAAAAACCCCACATTAACCGAAATTATACATTTTCACAAAACAGCACTGTCCTTCAGCCCCCTAAGTTTCCTTTCCATTCTTACAGTCCTTTTCTGCCTCAAAGACAAAACATCTTCCACCACCTCACTCCACCTCTTGCTTGCTTCTGTTAGCTCAAACATAGCTTTGTCCAGAAAAAAAGCATTTTTATAAATATACACGTTATATATATAACATGTTATCTATAAATACCTTATATAAGATAGACATGGTTTTTATATATAGATAGATAGATATGTTGTGTATACATGCTTATATAAGTTTTATATATATATAAATTACATTGTTTTTTGGGATGTGGGAAAGAGGTTATTTGTGTTTAGGTTACAAGGCTATGGAGGTTACAGAGTTTATGTGTATAAATGTCGATCTTCTCAATCTAGGACACATGTTGTCAATGGAAGACTGAATGCAAGCATGTTTGTCAGAGGAGGCAGAAAACAACTCATCTATAATGGGTTTTAAAAGTTATAACAGCATTAAGACCAGAAGGTAGAGACCTATCTAAATATTAGTAAAAAAAAGTGCCTATTATCAATTACCAAGGAAGGCTGAAAGCTCATTTTATATGGAAGACTGGGAAGTCTCCCCTGTTGAAAAAGATTCAGTATGTATACAAGGAATAGCAACAGCCTCATGAAATCCCTAAAGCCCAAAAGACTTCCATGCAGTCAAATAAAAAGTTACATTGAATTCTATCAAAATAACACCCTTTACAATACAGTTACTTACTGTTATTCTCTGCATATATCCTTATAATCGGCATCATCTCGAAGAGCACCTTGGGCTTAGATTCAGTCAGTCTCATGTTTCTTCTGTCCCAACCAGCTCCTTCCAAATACAGCCCATACACATAGACACCTTCCAAAGGAGGGCTTGTGATATCATCCTTCATCCATTTAGTGACCTCATTGCACAGCACTACACTGTCAAGAGCCCATCCTTTGTTAGCCCTTGTTATTTCCTGCCCAAAACAGACAGAAGTATGGAGGTTACATTTTCACATGTGCACAGAGCCATTTTTTCCAAGCATTTATTAGAAACATATTTGTATGGTCACAACTTATCCTCTTCAATACAAAAAAATTAACTTTTTGTGATCTCCATGTTTACAGCAGTTTGACTTCTCTCTAAGCCAGTGATGGCATGGTACTACAAGAAAGCTTTCAGTACTTTATCCACTATATTTGATTTTCAATCTTTCTATTATGTACTATATCTTAAGACCATACCAAGTAACACAACCACTGAAAGCCAATGGTAACCATCTCTTGCGAATATGAAAATTTCACAGCTTTCCTGAGGTGACAAAACATTAACTGCATGTGTGAAGTAAAACAGTTCCAATGACAAAAGCAAAATGCATGATTTGCTGCATATTTTCTGGGGTTACCTTCCTTCTCCTGTACCTATACTCTTCATTAACTGTACTCTTGATAATGAGTAAGAGCTCACTTAGCTCTAAAGCTACATAAAGAGACTGCAAAAAACCCAGAGAACACTTGGAGATAGACATGCTTAAGATTCAACATATACTTCAAATTTAGTCAGTTAGTTAGTGCACTGGACAACACTTCTTTATCTTGCCCAATCCCTTACTATGCCGCACTATTAAGTTATGCCAGACCTAAGTTTTATCCTGGTCTTGTAAATGTTTTCCAAGATCTTTGTTTGAAGTAAGTGGAATTAATATTTGTCCCGTACTGCAGTTAATTAGCTGCTTTAAGAGAGCAGAAGGGTTATAGTTCAATGATCATTCTGGCTCTTCATCTTTCTCATTTCTATTTGTTGCACCATATAGCAAAGCCCAGAAAGTCACTTTGGTTTTTACTTGGGACATTAGGTTGTTATGTACTTACATTCTCTTTTTAGGGAACCAGAAAAGTTCTATAGATTCCAACTGTTTCCGATCCTGCTACTAAACCCTTTCAACAAGCTTGGATCCAAAAGAAAATTCCAGTTTTGGACTGTTTACTCAAAAGAAATATCTTGTTATATAATTCCAAGGCTATATGCCTGCAATTTTAGCAGAAGTAGGTCACCAATTAGAACTTCAGTTTGACAGCCGAAGATTACACTACCCAGACGTCAGAGCAAGAGTGGTGATTTTCCTTCTCTGCAAATCTTCATTCTCTCCTCCACAAGTTAGCTTTTGTCTGAGGTCCCATTGGATTCCCACCTCAGTATTCTTTCCCAATTTTACAGACTCCAGACAATTATTGTCTCCAATGTGTCCCTTTATGCCGACCAACATAGGTATTTATTGCCTCCTTTTAAAGTAAAAAGTAGCTCACTTGTCAAATGCAACTAGCACGCTGAGCAACCAACACAATCACCGAGTCAACAGAGATATATACATTAAAAAACACATCAAACTTCATACTTAGTACGCATTAATAAAGGAAACTCTCTCCCACTTCATGAAGAGGGACTGAATCAGCTACTGAACTGGAGAAGTGTAATTTAAGACTAATTCTGAATAGCTGTTCTGGCAAGTCTCCAGCCAGGTAAGTACTGAACACAGACCGAAAGGGAGGAAAAAAAGGAAAATAAACTCATGGGCTTAACACGTCTTCTCAGGGATATCGCAATGGTAACATGAGACATTACTTCTCCAGTCTACCTTAATAATGTTGTAAAGTAGCCCCTACATACATGGGGCTCGGATCAAAGTAGGAAATATATTTTAACACATTAGTGATTGATGTACTGAAAGAGTATGTGCAGAGGAAGAACACTTCACTCAGGAAATGTTAGACAGTTATGCAGTCACATATATTCCCTGCTGACACGATGGAGCCGTGTGTATAACTCAGCCTTCATCACACACTATATATATTTTTTTTTAAAAAGTATATCAAACAATAAGCAGAGTGAGACTTTAAACACAATTTACCTGCCTCATTGCAGTTAAAAATCCTTGAGGATTAAAAAACCCTGTCATCCAGAAGCAGTTTGGCCGGCTTTCAAAAATCCAATTGTAAAATTGGTGGTTTCTTTCCAGAAGCTCAGTAAACCAGAAACCAAGTGTACTGGAAGCCCAAGATGCCTAAAAATAGTAAACAGTGTGTTCATTTTTTCATTTTATTCAACAGTTTTAAAACATCATATTCATGTCAAGAAAAGGTAATTCCTCACAAGGTAGTAGACAACATAATATTAGCAAAGCATATTTAAAGCTCATTTTTCATATGTTAACTTTTAACCTGATAGGTAAATGTTGCATCCCACTGAAACCTGAAGCAAATTCTTGCTTTGTTCAAATTCATGCCTACCATTCCATTTAGACATGCTTAATGCTCCCTGTGGTAAGCGTCCATTTTGTGACTTTTTTGCAAAATTAGATAGCTGTGTGAACTAGGAAGAAATATTGTCTATATGTCTTTCTAAAGCCAAGGTCAATGCATCAAGATAACAGGATTTCTGCCAAAACTACTCCGCTTTTTCTGAAAAAAAGCTAAGGAAAGTTGAGCTTGAACTATGTGAAGATTTATAACAATTTTTCTCTTTGAATAGTTGTATCATACTTGTGCTGTAAAGCATCTGCTTTGGTCTAGGTTTTGTACCAAGAAAACACTTTGCCAATAAAAACAAAACAAGCAAACAAAACCACCAAAAAACCCTCCCCATTTTTCTTTCCATCAGTTGCCATAAACAGCTTCAGTTGTCCCTGAAAACAATTTCTATGGGGAGAGGCTGAGAGAGCTGGGATTATTTAGCCTGGAGAAGAGAAGGCTCAGAGGACCTATTGTCAATGTTTATACCCCATGAGTGGAGAATGGAAGAAGATGGAGCCAGATCCTTGGCCGTGATAGGAGAAGACGCAATGGGCACACGACGAAATGTGCGAAATTCCATTTAAACTTAAGGGGGTTTTTGTTTGGTTGGTTGGTGGTTGGTTGGTTTTTTTTTTACTGTGAGGGTGATCAAACACTGGAACAGGTTGCCCAGAGAGGTTGTGGACTCTTGATTCTGGAGAGTCCTGGGAAACCTGCTCTAATTGACCCTGCTTTCAGAAGTGGGGTTAAACTAGACTATCTCCAGAGGTCCCGTCCAGCCTCTACTATTCTGTGATTCTACAACTACAAGTCTTAATCTTAAAGAATAGCAACAGTGTAGTCCACTAGCGTGGGTGCTATTTTTTAAAATCCATCGTCACATTTTAAATTATTCTCTTCTCTCTAGTTTTTATCCTGCCAATATGCAACAGGCTGTTAAAATGGGAAATACCTGCATCTCCCACATTCATTTCTATTTTTATAAATGAAAGAGGGCCTATTTTGTCTGTGTTTATTTCAGCCCAAAATCTACTCCAGTGGTTGCACAGTCCTGGTTAACACTTGCATTTGAAAAAAGTATTTATTGTATGTCTAGCAGTTTAATCTAGCTCTACAGATATAATATTTTTTTTCCTTACAAAACAAGTGATGTATGATGTACACCTACTTTTTTCCAGCTAGCAGGAATCCTTCCATCATACATGCAGTCTAAAGCATCCCTCAGATTTTCACTCATAACAATTGCCCCATCAATGGCAAGTTTTAGATCAGTCAGAGTGCTTCTCACTAAGGAAATAACTCTCTGCATTTGTTCGATCTCCTGTCGCAAAAATATGTTCATAGGCTGAAAAGGTCCCATGTTCTTTAGTTTCTCTTTCACCTGTAGGTAGAAAACCAAAGATCCTTCAACAGAAATAAAAAACAAAGGTGGCTTTATGTCAAGGTTAGGCCCCAATACAATTTTTAAGACATAATACTTTTATTTAGGAAGTTAAATGGTCAGTTTGACATCTTCCTTGAATCCTCTGCAAGACAGAAATACAGGATTTGTTCCAAGAGAAATCTATGATGCTGAGACTGGCTATGTTTTTAGCCTAAATCATGATTTAGTCTGTATATCATTCTACAAGCTAACATCATTTAAATAGCATGTAGGCCATACTCCATTTCAAGGATTTCAGCTTTAATTCCAACAGACAGTTCCCATGGTTCACTTTGCACAAACCAATCAAGAGTGATTGCCCCAGACATTTTGCCTCAGCATAGTAGTGCTATTTATCAGCAATGCCTGGGAACTGTGACAAAGCCAGGCAGTCTTGTATTCTAATAAAACTTGCTGATATATTTTTAATCACAAGTGTAAAGTTAATAAATTATCAACAACTGTATGGACATAACTAGGAATTTTGTAGTCAATATGTTCGTACTGGGAGATAGGTGAAAAAATGATATAGACCGTGTATTGAATCCTATACAGGGTAACAGCCCTGTTCTTAGTAATATGCATAACCTTTCAAAGTTTATCAGTATTTTCCTACACAAAAAGGAATTAAAATAGTTTTCACCACCTGAAAAAGTTTAGCGTTCCACATTCACTTTTATTAATACAAACTAAATTTCAATTTGTCATTTCTGATCAGAGCTGATCTGCCCAAAAAGAGTCCTTGTAAACTTAACAGGGCTAACTGTACCTATACAATGACACTATATAATATATGGCTTTATTAAGCCACATATCTGTTCCTGGAGATGTCAAGCAGAATCTGAAGACAGTTGGACTAACAACTACCAGGAGATTTAGCCCGTCATTAAAGCAGTACCCTTCTAAGAAACTCAACAAATTGCAATCCTTTGCAGATCTCAGACATCTGGTTCAGCCTTTTGGAAAGTCATAAAGCTCAGGCTTCTAGAAAGACAGTAGGTCAGAAACTTCAGCAAGTGCAACTTTTGGAAGACTGCTAGTTATTCGGTATTCCAAATTCAGATATGTTAACTCATCTGTTCAGATAAAATACATTATCATAATTATGCCATTTGAGGGAAGATTATGTAATACAAAATGGGCTACAGAAAACATAAAACAACAGATGTAAGACATGGGTACCTGAAGAGAGTCTACACTCATGAGCATACCCCACATAAGGGAAACTTATTACTATGTAAAAACAGAAAAGAGGGCATTAGATTGTACAAGCCTCCTTGCTCCTTCTCCTAGCTCAGCATCCTGACAGGAGAATATTGGCGTTCCTAAGCCACCTAGCCTTGTACTAACTTCCTCAAACTAACTTCCATTAAAGAGTAAGTAAAATGGCAGAAGACTAAGGATAAGAGATTTCACTCTCCTCAAGAAGGAGATGGTAGGCTAATTATCTAATTAATAAAACATCTTATTGCCTAGATGAGCAGGTGGCTACTTTGGGAGTCTGTTAAAGCACAAACATAGATGTGAACTCTTCTTACCCCACACACTGGGGTGATTCACATCCATTTCATAACAGAAGTATTGTAAATGCTTTGTTACTGATATAACCAATCTTAATTGCTTTTAAGTTTTCGCAAATATAATGAAACACAGAAGTTCAGCATCCCCTGATACAGGAAACATAGGAACCTTAACTATTTTACAAGCATTTTCCTCTCATTTATTTGAAGTTCATAACCAGCCTCACCTGGGAAGAACTATAAATGTCAGCATCCTAAAATTCTGGGGCTCTAAAGGACAACTAAGAACTATGGAAAGACCCAGAAACAACACAAATTGTCCAAACACTCAATTAAACTGTAGTCTCCAGGATGGGGACACAGAATACAGCCAATTGGAGTGTTCATGTATCTAGTCATCGGTAAATGTTTTCTAACTGTAAGAAAACCCTCTGCTCTTGAGAGACATTCCATCTTCCACATAAACAGAAGGACAGCTGCTATTTCAGAAAAGAAATGGCTGCAAGGCAGCAGGTGTCCATTACAGATATAACTACATGGGCTATTATGTGTTAATATGGATCCTGAGATACTAACACTAGGCTTCCATCAATGAAAGCTATCACTTGACAAGCTTTTCAGCATTCACTTCACTGAAGAAGAAAGCAACCTAAAAATATCTTCAGGATGTAAGCCGAATCCCAAAGTAATACATATGTTAAAGCTGTAATACTTTTAGAAGCATGAATACACTTGCAATACCACCTCAGTTCTCTACAGTGTCAACAAGCTTAGCTTAAAAACTGATGATCCTACCTCCCCCATAGTACAAACGACAACTTAAGCATTAAGTGGTTTAATATTTTGAAAAAGCTCTTACAAAAGCACTTCAGTGCACATTTAGTGACTTCATTATAAATGTTAAGAGTCTGGTCAGACTTCTTTAAAATATGTTTTTGAAGTATTGCCTGTATGAATGAATTCAGACATGCTTTTAGAAAATTAATATCATTACATTTTTTTTTTTTTATCCACACAAAGCGAGACAGAGCAAATGTTTTTGACAGAATTTCATTAACTCACTTCAAATGGTACATAATCAGCAGGAAGCTTTTCCAGCATATCATCAGCCAGTCTGGCTACAACTGCCTCTCGGGTTTCACCTCCTCCACCAGAGCTATCCTTAGGCTGAATACTGAGGATGATGTCCAATACATCTTTGGAAAGTTTACTTTGGTAAGTGATATCCGCATTGGGGTGCAAACCAAACACCTCTGGTGTGTCATAAGCAGGAAGACTCTACATAGTAAAATACAAAACGAGCACAACTGGAGATGGGTTTATAAACTAATTATTAAAAAAAAAAACCAAAACCAAATCAACAAAACAAAATAACAAACACAAAAAAACCTCCTTTAGATTGTAAAGTAAGAGGCTAGATCAAACAGTGTTAGGGCAAATAACTTGCTGTGATCTATTTGTCATGTCACAGCCCAAATCACACCAAGGTTAACAACAAATTCACTTTTAACCTCTATATATTATTTTAAGAGTTAGCTTATACTTTCATATATCTACACCTTTTCTTTCTGTGAGGTTGTACCCAATGTCTGGACTCCATTCTATGCCCTCTTTAATAACTGTATGCCTTCAGGTATGTCCCTCAAACAAATCACATGAAAAAGAAAAGGTTACTGTCATGACAATGATGATAACATTGATGACAACAATTAGTTGTCACTAATAGACATGCAGACTGTTAGAAAGCAATAAAGACTCTGTGAATAAAAGACAAAATACAGGTACTCAGAAGAAAAGACAAAATATAGAGACTCAGGAACTTGTGAGAAACAAGTGAATTGGTTTTTTTTATGTTGAAAAGCTTTCATTTACCAACCTGTATGTACTGAAGGTATTGATCCACCACAGTACATTTGGGTATGCTGTATCCTTTGTAGAAGCTGAATTCCTGACTGAATGTATTTTCACTGAACCAAACCTTTACAAAGGTGTTCATGAGTCTTTTGTCATAGTCATCTGTCACACGGCCACCGTACTGGATCTCACCTATCATGTAACAAACAGTACTCCAGGAGATCCCCTAAAACCAAGCAGAAAGTCCTGACTTTAACTAATCCTCTTCTCACCTATTTACATCTCCCTTAGTAAGAACAGCTGATATACCAAGTCCTGCATCTCTGTCCCTTTTGGAAGAAAGTTATTTTCTTACTACTCTTTTTTCCTATAACCCTGCATTCCCAGAACACCTTCAAGGATTTCTCAAAATAGAATTCATTGACAACTAATTCAAAAGGCTATTCCAGCATTTGGGCGAGAGGGATACAGCTACATTCCAATCATGCTTTCAACTTCACTTAAAATGCCAATCGCAAAGAGATCTGCCACAGACCTCCATATGACAACTGACCATATGAAAGTAAGGAATGTAAGAGGAATTCTTACATAGTCATTTAAAGCAACTTTCCATTTCTTTATGCTGCCAAGATAGGTTGGAGGAGCCAAATCTTATTATTTTTACTCAAAATTGATTTAAACAAAAAAATATTTAAAGTACAGTGGTCCATTTTTAACTATCTGGCTTAATTAGCGTTGAAAAGAAGGTCTATACTTCTAAGGTTTCTATTTCTGGGAGGGATTTTTTTTTTTTTTTAATGTACAGGTTAATACAGAAATTTAACATGCACAGGATTAAAAGTCTGATTTAAGCCTGCTGCTCTACAGACATGTATACTTGGAATGTTGAATGTTTGTGGAAAGAAACAAAAGAATAATTTAAAATCATGTTTGTGTTTCAGTTATTGGGAACCATGTATATACATTCCACTACTAGAAAGATCCATCACCCTGATCCACCTTCCCCACAATAACATTAATTACCTTCCTGGCATTCATGCCATCCAAGTGGTTTTGAATGAACTGCACAGTAGCATTGAAATCAGCTTGATTAAACTCATAGGGTATATTCCAACCCAGAGATCCAAACTTGCGTCTTTCTTGAACAGTGGAGTGTAGAAAGGCCACAGCATACAACATTGGTTTCCATTGCACCATGTCACTGACATCTAGTAAATCCTGGCTGACACCTATTGATTTTAAGTGGGCTTTATAAGAAACACAGTAATAGTATTTTTCAAAACCACTTCAAATCAGTACTAAAACATCACTCCTAGACATATTCAGTTGGCGCTCTGCCTCTCCCAAGAGTAAATTATTGTCCTACAAAGCATTCTATGCTGGAGCCAGTTTATAGCATGTTATTAAGTTGCTCAAATTAAAAGAGTAAACTTCAGGAAAAAAAAAACCCGCAATTTACTAATAGCTGAATTCACATTAAGTTGCTTTCTGTACAGACTCTTTGACTAAGGACCTTTATTTTATGCAATGTAAGGAGCACTTAATAGCCAACAAAGATTAACATGTCGCTTTTCTGCAAAAAGACATAAGAAGATTAAAAATTTAAACACTTTGAACAGAGATATTAGAAGCCAACATTTAAGAAAAGAAAAAGCATTTCCTGTTGTGCTGTCCAATTAGTTCTGGCAACAGAACTTCAGCAGATCTTCTCTTCCTTTTAATTTTCACAACTTCTAGCTCAAACCAAGGATCAAGATGTGTCCCGGCATCGCTGTGATCAGTTCCTCATACTAGCTTGTACCTACTATCAGTGGCTACAATGTGACCACACGATAACACCAGAGAGTCCAAAAATGAGCAAAATTTAAATCATTACCACTCTAGCACTCACCACTATATGTTCTCTTTAGTCCAGCTCTGAGCCCTTGGGGTGGTTCATTGGTAAACTTAATAGACATTTGAAGAAGGGTGATGGGGAACTGTTTGTGAATTTCGGTGGTCATCCACAGTCGAAAGCTTTCATGGACAGTCTCTGTCTCTATTACAGTGTCCATCAACTCATCCAAAAAGCCAAGTCCAAGGTGACAGTTTTGCAGAAGTGCCCAACCTCCCTAGTTTAAAACAACAGAATATAAAGTTATCAACATTGTTTACAAACTGAAATCACTAAAATCACTCCTTGTTTATGCTGTAGGTTAGGTACAAAGCCAACACATCTAAGTTATAGCAAAATATAGCATTTAAGTGCTTATGAGAGCTGTCAAAGGAAGAAATCCTCCACAGTCAATTTTGCACCACTGGCTCACCAAATCAAAACCAAGGCCTTAACCATTGGTTTTTGTGTACATTTCATGTACAAACAGAGACCAGTATCCATAGTAATGGTACTCATGCAATTAACAAAGTATTTTTTCTCCAAGAGAAAGCTCATGTGAGCTGGGCTGTAGGCTGTTCCTTCTGGAGGCATTGTTAGCTTGTTTGGTTTTATCATCTAAACAAGTGGTCCTTACTTGTCCAATCTGGTCTTCTCAGGTAGTCCCTACCTTTTCCATTTCCGTACATTTAAAACATATCTGGACATTACTATTGTGCTGATAAACACTGATAAATCTTGACTTTCTAGGTGAACCCATGATTTCATTGATCCTAAATAAGGGAGCTCAGAAGTAGCTCCATAGAGCAAGCTGCTAAACCTTGTTCCTCACAAGGGTTACAGGTTTGGAAAAAAACCAAATATGCATACTTAATTAATCTATTGCTATCAATCAATAGATATCAAACTTTTGCATATGAACTACCATACTTCATATAGACATCTCACATACCTCTTCATTAAGAGGTTATGTGAGACAGTGAGGGAAAGTAACTGCATTTCTCTTAGCTAAACAAAAAGGAGCTCTTCTTCCCTATATTTTGAATGAGTTTCTTCTCATCTGATCTGCTAATTAGCTCTTAGTGTGAAGTTGTCAAATGAGAATCTGAGGCAAAAGTCAGAGGAAAACTGGTTATACAGACAGGGAAGAAGCTCATAACACAGGAGCGCAAGAAGCTTAATCTGTTCACATCAGCAGGCATAGCAGTACTATCACCTGATGGGCAAAGCATGCTAAATAGGAACATCTCAGCTTTTCTGTCTCATACAGGAAATTTTATTCTTTAATTCTTCCACGTTTCACTTGTAAAATGCCTGCGCTATCAGATTGTCCATCCCAATTCAAAATCCAGACTACAGCAATACAAAATATTTTGCTATACAGCCTTGTTTTTCTCCAAACAATCAATTCAGCTATGTTCATCAGTCAACAACCTACCACAAAAACTCCATTTTATATGAAAAACATTGATGTCTGCACAGCATCAAAAAGTTTGTTACAGCCAATTAAATGACTGTGAAAAGACAGTTCTATTGCTTAGGACACTTACTTATACAAATAAATATAAGTTCTTGCATCAGCACTAACTACCCACCAAACAACTTTATTTCATGACAGGATTTTCATTTCTGAGTGTTTAATACAGATACAAAAACCATTCAGATTTTTGTCTCTTACATGAGCCATTGTCTGCTGTAGAAGTTTACGAGCATGGATTTCTTGCCCCTGGCCCATGGAAACATAACGTGTCTCTGTCTTCAGTCTTTTTCCCAAGGCAATAATTGAGTCCGTAGGATCAGAGCCCATGGAAAGAAAGCATATGAGAGGAGTACGTGGATCTGACTCTTCCCATGTCTTCTCCAAGTCCAAGATGACTCCCTCTGCGTATTTCTCCCCCATAGTGTCAATGATGTATTTTCTTGCCTATGTTAAAAAGGGTAAATTTAACCTGTGACGTAATCATTTAATACTGTTTTCTTCCCAGTGTAAATACAACTGATAAATAAACTGAAGAGCAAAATCTGCTATAAATTTATATCAGAAATACAAATATGCAACAAATTTATTTTTACATGTTAACATATACTGTCTTTGAAGGTGTTATTTCTTACAGCCTTATAATACCAGTTAAAAATTAAAAAATAATTATTCTATTACATATATCTGTATTTATTTTTACATGTTAACATACACTGTCTTTGAAGGTGTTATTTCTTACAGCCTTATAATACCAGTTAAAAATTTAAAAATAATTATTCTATTACATATATCTGCATGTACTGTTATATATAATACCTATAATTACAGTATAATAAAAAAATAACCTTACTAAACCTTTAGAAAGGTTTTAATGATTTAAAGATGGTATCTCCATTAGATAGCATAACTCCTAACCTTAAAATCTAGAATCTAGCTTTCCTTTCCAAATACTAGAGAAAAAAGGAGGAAAGGATAGAAGATATGCTTCAAAGGTGTTAGGTCTTTCCCACCTTCATGCTTAAACAAACAATGAATTAATAGTAGTAATGATGAAAATAACTGTCACTAAGTAGAGGATCCAGAGGAACAGGTGAAGACCATCTCTGTTATTCCTTATTTATTTATTTCAAAAATTGTTAGATTATTGTTCCTTTTTACTAAGAAATAGAAAAGGCTCTTTCAAACAGTCTGAGATGATCTTTCTTGTATTCTTTCCCACTACATTGCTTTTGTCTTAGACCAATCTTCCCCTTAATACCTCTGGGTTACTTCTCAGAGACAAAAGATATTCAGCATTTAGCATTTGATAAACTATAAGTTTTCATAAAACCATCATAAGATGAAAGCGTATCTTGCCCCCTATTAACAGAACTGAGGAACTAATTTTGCATGGTCAGTTTCAGACACATAGCACACATCTGAGAGATTCATTATACAGTACCATTTAACCTTCTATTGACCGCAGTTACACCAATAATTGCTGAGRCTTTCTCTGAATCCAGTCACAATGTCTAAAGGTTTGCACCCATAAAATTAATACCACATTTTTAGCAATGCATTCCGGCTTCAGTAAATTGCCAACCACTGCTCTGAAATGGTCAGCAATTGCATAATTTTTATTCTTTTGCACTGGAGAAGAACATAAAGATTAAAAATAGGCTCCTAGAAGTTGATTTTTCTTAAAAATAGGTCTAACCATTTAATAAACTTTCATTTTATATTTCTTTCCTTTCTGAATAGATGGCATTAAATTAAAAATTTTGAACAGACCTTAATATAGATTTTTCTAAGGTGGGTCTAATTCTTCCATGCAAGAAATAGTTCCTCAATTAAATTGATTTCAGGTTTTGTTTTCTCTGAGCCACCTGAGTTCATGAAGGCCTAACATGAGGACACTTCTACAATTCCAGTGAGCAATATCAGCAAGGACAGTCAAAAATACCTTCTGAACTGATAAAGCAGAACTGGATAACCATATACGTTTCCAGATGAAATCCTATCTCCATAGTAAAATCATTGGCTAATATTAGTTCAAGATACTGGAATAATTTTGCTAACACTGCCCTTGTAACAAATGCATAAATTGTCTGAAAAGAATTTCAGAAAATGCAATATAAAAGTCCATTACAAAAAGGAGTTTAGCATTAAATAAAAAAGTACTGAACTGCAATCCTGTAACTGTTATTCTAATGACACCTAAATAGACTACATTGGGTATATCAATGTACCTGAGCTATGGTCCTGTCAGGACACCAAGATCTGATAAGAAGAAGATGTCTGAAGCAGTCCAGGGATTGACCGTAGCCACTAGGAATCAGTTCTTCTTCAGGATTCTCACTATCAAACCAGATTTTCCACTGTTTCTCTGCTCTGGAAATCTGCAGTTATACCATCAAAGGAGTAAATCTCACTAAACAGACAAGTCACATTTCAACTGCCACTAGGTCACAAACTTTTTATGGGGGTCAGAGACAAGTGATCCACACACAGGCATTTGTTTAGTAATGTTAGTACACAGATTTAGTAATGCTATTAAAAAAATAGAGGATAAGCTTTCAGATTTTAAGTACAAAATTGTAGAATGCAACAATGCCCTTAAGTATTCATATTCTGAAAAAATGAGCTACTACTCRGTATTTTCCATTAATGATATAATGGCATAGCAAGGTCAGAACACAGATAGCTAGGCTCAGACACAGCTTTGAGAGCGCTAGGTACATATCTGCTCCCCACATGGCTCTACAGAAGGTACTCTTCACATATACCAAATGCTATTTACTTACGCCATTAGCTACCGTACACTTAGTTTCCATTAAGATTATTCATACAAGTGTTGAATTTGCTGAACTCTTTCCCTAACTCTTACTCCATGTAATCAGAGAAATATTGGAACAAGCATCATAAAACATAGTGTAAGAAAGCACAGCAGAGATGCAAGAAAGTCTAACAACCAGAAGAACATTCAAGTTGCATTAAGTGAATTGGATAATAGCAAGTTGTACCCCAATCTGAAAGTATTATAATTATATAGGGTGTGAAACTTTCTACTTTCTTCTTATTTTCCTGGGTTTTTTTAAGTCTTTTTATCAATAGATGTTGCTAAGCAGTCAGGGCCACAACTGTGGCTATCTGCTGTCAGTTTCATTCTGTTCTATAAAATAAACAAGTTTCCCACCACATGCCTTGATCACTACCAGACGATCACTGTCAAACAAGAGATTCCTTTTAAAAAGCTCTTACTTACTTGATCAAGAATATCTGAAAATTGTTTAAGCTTACTGAGCTCCACCAAGTTCAGCCAAGTCATATCCAGAATCCATTTAGCCGGCTTAGGAGGACAAGCTTTAAGGTCTAGGGAAGCACCACCTGCAACAAATCAGGAATTATTTATAATTAGAATTGTTGGAGACACCCAAAAGACAAAAAAAAAAAAAAAAAGGACCTATTTGGAAAATGTAAACTGATACTGATACTGCAAGACTATTTCACGTGACTAAGTCTTCCCAGTCTGGAGAAAGACTGCTTAATAAGTAAGGACAGTCATAAAGAAATTTCTGACTTAGGTAACATGCAAAATTTAGTTTCAAATCTTATTTTTCATCCTACTTTAAAACATATTTTTTTAAATCCATAACAGCTTCCCATTACAAGCTAAATCTATTTTTTACTGTAAAAGAGTAAGCTTGAGTTTATGGAGAAAAAACTGAAGCAGCTTAATTTCAATGTTTTCTTCTTTGATTTTTTGTTGTAGATAATGTAATAACTTTGCCAATATGTACATTTGCCTTCCTTGGAATTCAACTGTAGCTAAAAGAAAACACAAAATAAAAAGAAAACACAAGCTACAAGAATCCAGATTTTTAATCAGGAGGTTACAGGGGTTTTCTGCCTCATAAAGTTATGCCATCTTTGGTGAAACAGAGTTTGTAGTTTGGTTAGTGTATATTAATCTTTTTTATGATGTACCTTAAATGTAATCTTTGTTTACCAGTTTCTCTTTTGAGGATTTACTATTTCTTTGTGCAATGTGCCTGGAAACAAATGCTTGTTGGGAAAAGATATTCTGAAGATTCAACATGGAAAAATTAACAGTTATAATCCATAAATAAATGTTGCCTGGAAAATTAAGTATCTTGGAAAGGTAATACAAAATTACTGCAAGCTTTCAAGTGAAGATACACAGTGCTTGCATGCAGTTAAGACTAAAGCCAGTTAAGACTTGTCACATTCAGCTAAGAGTCTGATATTCTTTTAAACTGTTAGCATCACTTTCTGTCCCTGTTTGCTTGCTCGTCCTCCTGCAGTTACCAAATAAAGTAAAAGATGTTTAGTATAATAATAATTTTTCTAAGTCAAACACATAACTGGTGGTATTTGAGCAGTAGACATAAACATCAACTGAAAGGATACTTAACAATTTTCCTTTTAAATTTTCATGATTCTCAAAGCTATATTTACCAATATTCAGTGTGCTGCTATAAATTAGAACTACCATACAACGTTGTCTGTCACCAGAACAGAATGATAAGCCTGTATTCTTTCAATTGACTGGCTTCTCATGTGCAAAAGGAAGCAGCAGGTTGGCTAGGACATATAACTACAGCTCACAAATTTTCTACAATAATATATGTGCACTACTTAAAATTGTTCCTTAGTTCCAACCTTTAATAAGTGTCAGAAATTCTTCATGCTTCACTCTGTTTCTTTGTATATCAATCTTCAATGTAAGTAATAACGTGAAAAGAAATTTGTGCTCCTCATAGAGTCCTCGGGCAGCATATTTGAACACTTCATATGTCATATGTTCAATAATATTAGTAATCCTCTTGCAAGTTATAGGGCTTTTGGTAGACCTGTTGGAAGAAAGGTCTGCAGTTGAACGTTGATTTGCATAGGCTTTATTCCCTTTAGAGAGAATACTATGTAAAGACAAAAAGCCATAGTTCAGAACTTTCAAAACATGAACAAATAATAGATCACAAACACAGAATACCAGACAGCAAGCTAGCAACAACTTTTCAGATTGAAGGAGCAACAAAAAAAGATTCCTTTCTAATCAAGCCTTTCTGCATAGCTGAAAATCAACACAGTGTAATGGTTTTTAATTACATAATGCCTAATTTTTAAGGAGTGTAAGTACATTTAAAGGTTCTTTGCCTTGGTAACTAACAGACAAAGGCTTATGGGTATTTAAACTGACAATTCCTGTCGAGATTGTAATGAGCAACACACATCTTTCTGACATTAGTTTACAACAGATCTTTTCCGTACTACAACCACCTCCAGGACTGGGTAAATACAAATGATACTTATTGTTAGCTAAATTACCTGGCTAGGGAGCAGTCAAAAAGCCCCAAAAACTGCCGAAGTGAAGTCTGATACATCACATTGACCATGCTCATCTCAGTAATAAGGAAGTATAAGATGCTACCTCGAGTTGCAACTGAAGGACAGGAAACAAGACTGTGTTGAAAGTAGAAATGCAGAGCAGAAAACTTCAACTCTCTACAACAAGTACAGTGTACAGAGTTTAACACTAATGCTAACTGAAAATCCTTGAGTTGCTCCATTCTTTACTGGCCAGAAAAATAATTAGAACATTAATTTAATCCTCATTTATACATCAGCAAAAAAAAAAAAAATCTTTTCTGTAATTAATGCATAATATGAAAAGCCCAGTTTGCAAATATGAGCATATTTGGAGAGCATCTGGATGGTATACTGCAATATTCAGATCATCAGTAGAACATATAAAAAGAAAGATGGTTTGAAGTACTGTTTGAGTATCCAAACAAATTTCTCTTTACAGACTTTTACAGGAGTCATATATTTATTTAATTTACCCAGCACTGATTTAACTTACTTTCAGCAGTCATTTAGTTTTAAATACAAAGGTTTTACAAAATCTGCAATGATTTCTGGTACACTAACTGGACCATTTTACACATTTCCTAAAATGCAGATATAACACTTAATTCCAGAGAGCATTTTTTTTCACTTTTTTTCACATGTTTTCACCTGTCATTTAAAGGCCAAAAGACTGATTAAATGTGCTGACTATAATAACTTAAGGATCTATGACAGGATAAGCAAAGCATTCATCCAAACAGGTACAAAAAGCATTTACGATTATACTGGCCCCCTAAAAGAATGTCAACATGTTGAACTCAAACATACAGTTACCTAAATACCCTAATGACTGGTCTCATTGACAGTCCATAAAAACTGTCAACATTTTAACAGCTAAGAGAGAACAAGCAAGCCCTCCCAAGTTTCTTACCCAGTAGACTCTATAGACACGTACACTTGCATATAGAGCAATGGGAAGTCGAGGGAGAGAATAGATCATTCCATTTTATAAATTCCACATGAAGCATAACATTATTTTCTCCACCACAGCTCAATATGACATTTCCTAGATACATTTTACTTCCAGGAAAACACAGATCCTTCCCACCTATTATGGACTTCCTGATCTCATTCTACCATTTCTCTTACTCTAAGTATTGCTGTTTTAACCGTATGCTCCAGTCATTTGTCTTTCATCACGACCTTCACTCACCAGGTCTGTACTCTTCACGGGCTGAGTTGATCTGTACTTCAGTTTCAGCAGAAGTTTGCAGTTTCTGTGTTACCTCCTCAGCAGTCTTCTTAGTGTTACTCAATACAATTATTAGACTCTCATCATCTGCCAGAGAACCCTTAGTGCTTGTAAGTCGGAACAAAAGGTTATCTTCTAGGTCTTTAATCCTCCTTTTGTTCATAGTCACATTTTCAATAAGATCKGTTCTTTCTTTCTCTAATTCCTGTTGGAATACACAGTAATATTTGGAAAACAGAAGAGTAATCAAAAATAAAAACAAAATAAAACAAGGTATTCAGTTTTAAAAGTACTGCTCCTACTAAAACAGTGTAGGTCAAGAGTAACTGCACTAATTTGGGGAAACCATTCCAGTGGTATTTCTGACAGCAGGTCTATTGCCAGGTTTCTGAACCTGCTACATAAGGATGCATTAACAAATCATTTCAACAAATACTATGGAGCATGCTCATATCATGCCCTAATAGAATTAGAATTTCAGAATAGTAATTGGTTTTCTTCTCTTTCTGTTTCAAAGACAAGTGCAAACACCTTTCCAGGCACAGAATTTTATTTCACTCCATCTAATGCCATCCTCATTTATGCCCTGTTTTCCAATCACCATATTGAAAATAAATATAGTCTCAGTAATAATGAGCATCCTTAGTCAACGAATCAAGCATCAAATATTGCAAGAAGTGCATCTAAAAGCACTCCTCCATCAAACAGGGATAACTTCAGTCTCTCACTAAAATGCTTCATTAAGAAAAGAAAGCATGTAGAACTCAAATTGAGTTGCTTCACTAGAAGTACTTAGTTGATTACTTTTAGTAATACAAGCTGGGTGGTTTATATACCTACTTCGTTTTCCAGTGGTCATATATAAAAGATGAATACCTGTTGATTAATAGCTTTACATTAAAAAAAAAACAAAAAAAAACTGAAAAAAAAAAMCCAAAACCACCTCTGTTTAAAATATCTAGAAAAATATGTTCTTCAGAGATAAAAGGCCTTTCAGTTCATTCTTATACTACTCTTAAAATTGAACTTTAAAAACTTATTACAAATGAATCCCTCAGAGATAAAAATACTCCATTGAAACAACACAAAATGTTTCAATACAGTGAAGTAAAAAGAAAGAAAAAGGGAGAGGAAGGGTTAAGAGTCTATCATAAGGTAAGGATAATATGAATCTTATGAATCAACGATAAGTGAGTCAGCTGGTAAAAATATTAGCTATGTCTACAGAAGTACTCCTTCACTGTTTACAAAGGTCTGGTGGATAGTTTTAACAATGTCTCTCCAAAGTTGGAAGCTGTGTGTTCACTCCACCTTTGCCAAGTCCACTTCAGCATTGCAGACAGGCTGCTACTGTTCCAAAGAAACAGGGACAACACTAAGAAATACATGATCTCTCATATAACACTAGAGGCATTATGAACCTGAGACCTTAGCAAGGCTTAAGGAAAGGTTTTACTCCTCCATTTGAGTAGCCTTCATTTATACAGATTTGCAACACTGTTACAACTTTTGAAATTGTTTTTTTGTTTTCCCACACTCTAAACCTCTGGTCTTCTCACTCCTACATTCTGCTAGCATTCCTAAGCATTTCAAGCATTTAGTTCGTGTAAAGAAAGTCCTTTTATCTTAAAAAGTAAATTAAAAACAAAAAAAATCATCTTCATCTCATTATCAGATTTAGGTTCTTTTCTTGTCACTGTACAAAAGGTATATTGAAACATCATCATCATCAGGTAGAAAAGATTTATTGGGACCGTTGTCACAGAATAATGTAAATGTCACATAATTTAGAAGATGTGCATACAGATTCAAAAGACTGACAAAAACTGATGAAAAAAAGACAAGAAAACTACAGTTAACTCCATTTTAATCAACTGATGCCTCATGGAACTAAAGAAAAGCAGGTAGCAATTATGAAGCAAGACAAGCATTATGCAAGTTTGATGAAGCAGAAACAATTTTTAAAAGTATAGCATTAAAAGAATGTTAGCATCCAATTAAATATAATAATTATCATGCTGAGAAATCATTCTGAGCCAAATTAAATTTCATGTTTTGCTGAGTTCAATTTAAAAGGTTAAACATATTTCAGAGTGTAATGCATTTAAAAAACAGAAAGCTAATTTTTCCTCACAAGAAGAGCCTGACAAACAAGTTGGAAACAGAATGACCAAACTAAAGCAAGTGAAGTAACCTTAGATGAAAACCTTAGTGAAAAATCCATCTATTAAGCTTTTAAAATACTTTTTGCGGATCAGGAAGAGTACGCAGTTGAAACTTTTCTGCATCTCTTCAAAAATTTCCAGTCGTAACATCAAGGATGCAAAAAAACTAAGCTAAGTTACCATATACATAAATTCAAGGAACTTGCACCAAAGAGGCTATTTCAAATCCAGCTTTATAGAATTGTTTTCACAAGCTGACATCATTTTACAGGCTGTACCAAAGAATGCTAGATCTTTTTAATATTCATAAAATATAAAAATTGCTACATAGCTTATATCATTCTGTCACAAAATGATTCACAAGTGCAAGAATTTGCACCAACTGTCCCTTACAAAATTTGAGCCTTTTCCCACCACAAATCTTGAAATACGAATGTGAAAATTGAAAAAGCCATAAAGAGTTCTTGTATATTATAACTCCACTACTAATCTGATATATCTATTTCTACAACACTAAATAAGCAAGTTTTTTGCCAAATTACATAACAGCCAAGGTATAAAAACAATCATATCATTAAAACAGTATAAGTTATACTACATTCAGATATATATCAAGTCTCTCAAATCCAATTATTCCAAGAAATAGAGTAGAATTAAATTTATACAGATATACCAGCTACCCTTTGACCTTCTTATGCTTACCTCACATCTTGCAAATTGGTTTAACATTCTGAGGCAAAAGAAGAAATGAGTACCAGTATTCTTATCAGTAATCAATCAATTCTTTGAGATGTATGCCACACAGATTCTACCAACGGGCATACCAGACAACACAGGAACAGAAAGTCAGACTTTGCAGAATCTTTAAATGATGTGCTGTAAACCTTCCTTTCGCTCGCTGCATGTCTAAATCTCATAAGTGCAGAACCATATTAGAGACAGTGGAATGGCAAGAAGGATATAAATGTACATACAAACCTTGAAGAACACTAACTTTAGATAAATAATCTCTTCTCTTTTTGGGGCAGAAGTTCCATTCTAATGCACATTCTAACACTGGATATCACCAAGCAGTCATAATGCTCAAATCATTTGGCAAAATGTCTCACGGTTAAATAATTCTACCACCTCCCTACCAAAGGCTAGAAGAAGGTAGCAAGAATCCAGACACTTCAGAGGGAAATCCCCAAATTCCCAAAGGTGCATAATTAGATATCATAGGAAAAAAAGTTTTTGGACAGTGGGATATGTCCGAATTGACTCTTCAGGAAACCTTGAACCACAGGATGCAAAAGCAGAGGCCAAGCAAACTGAAAAGTGGTAAGTACATTCTATGGAAGTCCCCCTGCCTGTCAAGTGGTCCACTTGTCATTTATCTGGAAAAACTATCCCCAGATGGTCATAAACAAAGCAGTAGTGAGTACACCACTCTGAGAAGCTGGTCCAGAGAGCACAGCACAGCATGTCCACCCATTAGACATTCCCAGTTAGTGGCAAAGATACCATAGAATAGTAGAATAATTTTAGTTTGGAAAGGACCTCCAGAAATGAACTAGTCCAACCCCCTGCTCAAAGCAGGTCTGAATAGGTCAGTTGCTCAGGGCCATGTCCAGTTGAGCCTTGAACCCCTCCAAGAATGGAGATTCCACAACATCCCTGGGTAATCTGTTCATTTTGATCACTCTCAATGTAATTATTTTTTTCCTAATATCTAATCAGAATTTCCAACTTGAGTCCATTACTTCTCAGTCTATTGCTTTGCATGTATAAGAAAAATTAAGCTCCTATCTTTTCTGTGTCCTCCAAGCAGGCATACAGCAACTGCGATGACTGGAGGAATTTGCTGATAAAATGACTGTCATCTTGAGGAACATACTGTATTGCAGGGCCCAGAAGTGGAAGTTTGGCATACGGCTTTGTGAATATACACATCACAGTGTGTTTCAGACAGACAGTGATAATTCAATTACGTAGTGGGTTGACAAGCTGTCACTGGTTGAAGCGAAGCTGATGGTGCAATGAAGCTGTCTGACAAAATATAAGCCTTCATGGAATGAGGATGATTTCTCTCATGAGCTCTATGGACTGATCAGGAATGAAATGCAACTACTTGACATTAACAAGATGACTGAGGCCATTAAGGAGGAACGTCTTACACTGGGGGAGGTGGGGGAGGAAGACGGGAGGACCTCAACAGATGCCACAATAAAGGAACAAACACATTCCTCTCTAGTGAAGATAAACTGGAACTATTGCCAAAATCTTAGTAAATACACAGTCATAGATGTGTAATGCCTCATTTGACTTCAACATTGTCTGACCTTGTAGTTACAGGGATTAGGTGTCCAATAGTTCAAAAGATTCTTTCTTATTCACCTGATCTAGTTGAAGATGTCCCTGCTCATTGCAGGGGGGTTGCACTAGATGACTTTTAAAGGTCCCTTCCAACCCAAACTATTCTATGACTCTATACCAACCAGCCTCCCTCCAGAACTGCTGGTGGCATGTTTATTGGGATTGTCATCCTGAAGTTGGACTTCCTCAAGTAATACATCTGCAATGTCAAAATAGGTAGTTAGCCTATTTAGGAGCAAGGAAGTAACTAAGTCTGAGTCCTTTGCACCAGGTTATGTTGCCATGAGCTCCACAGTGTGTAGACAGAAGAACATCAGTTTTTATTCCAGGCCCTTTTCCTTTTCACAGGCCATTCTCATGAGGTTATAACTCATCTTGGCAGGAAAAATAAGGTGAGTATGGTGCAGTTGCGACAATAAAGACAAATAGAAACTTTTACTTGAATGAGTCAATTTCTTCTGTGCCAGCTTTTAAACCATCATAAATAGGTTATATTAAGAATAATCACAGTAGAGAGAGCCAGAAAGTTACCCTGCAATATGGGAATAGAGAGTAATAAATTAAAATGAAAGTAAAACCTTCTACAGGTAAATGTAAGACGTATAGCCAGGAAAAAGATACAATTAATTCTTTTACCTGTTTCTCTGTGAGAATGACTCTGCCTAAGAGTTGATTTTCAAGACCTTTCATGGTCACAGTAAAGTCAATGATGGAGGTTCGAGCACTAATTTCAGGAGAGTAACCTGGATTTGGCAGTTTTGTAGTAATGTAAAGTCTGAAGCCATTCATAACATCTATTTCCTTATCACCAACCTTCACCTTAAGGAAAGTATTAAAAAGAAGTCTTGAGATATCAAGAACCAGTACACACTCTTTCAGATACTGCATATAGAAACAAAGGTTACCTTTTTCTGTTCAAAGGCGTAAAAATCCAGCTTTAAATTATAAGTCTGATGCAAAAAATTTGTTGAGAGTATCTATAGAACACTTTAAATTACTCATTCACAGATTATTTCAATTTTTAAAAATTGTCATAAGCAAAGGGATAAGGAACTCTATAGGTTAAATATATTAACTATTTGTGATCTTAAACTCGAACTCTACTTTTTTTCGGTGTTAGCATTAATCATATATATGAGTTTAATCTTTTATAGTCACACACTTATTAGGAGTTATTTTGTTGAGGGCAAGGCGGGGCGCTGTTTCCACTTGTTTGCTCATTTGTTTTGTTTTTACCTTGTTGGCTGAACCTGTTTTAATGAAGTTTCTTTCCAAAATATTATCAAGTGCTGGGTCAAGCTCTTCTCCAACATCTTCTATCAAAAGAGGTCTTCCCAAAGAAAGGCTGTCTTCTAAGTGATTTCTAAAATACTTGTGATTCAAAGAAGTGATCTAAAAATACAGTCATGGACCTATATATTATGTTATGCCCAGTTACTAAGCTTTTTGTTTGTTTTATATTTATAAATTATTTCATTTTATTTAAATTACTGACAAAAACAACAATCCTATGGTTAGACTAGGATTAAGGCAAAGATTGTGACCACAAGAAAATGTAGCATCAGTGTACCATATTCTCAGATCTCATTGAATGCAAACTTCTATTTTTCAACTACAAAAGTAGAAGCAAAGCAACACTGAGCACTTAAAGATTTTATATCCTAGGAGTGCACCTAGACCAGAAATTCACAGGAACCTTTTATCACCTTCAATTTTATCTTGGATAACGTCCCCAAGTCAAACTGCAGCAAGGTCAATTCCAACATTAGAGCGCTTACCCGCCCCCGCCCTTGAAAATTAGGGTTTTATATTGAACAAGCCATTAAATAGACTTTGCTTTAAAAAGTAGTCCTCAGTACAATTGTAATTAATTTTCAATATGTACACAAAGCACATTCAGCTTAGTTTGTTTATAACTCCATAGTTTAATAATCATTTTTTAATGTAACTAGCTAGGCAACCATTAAAGGGTTCTGCACTGAGATAACAATCAACATGAATGAAAGTTTCCTGCTAATACTCTCAGAGCCACTCTATTATCACGCTTCAAACTCCTCTTTATCTTTTTCAGGGATATCTTTTAAAAAAGCTGGTTTATTGGTGTAATTATAATTGTAGCAAGCAAGGACTTTCTCTCTCGTATTTTCCCCTGTTTGCATTGAATTGGTGTATCTTGCCTCAGATCGCATGTTGTTGCAATACTGTCTTCCCTGTATATTTGCAGAATATTTAGCACCTGACATCCATGCTAAGACAACACAAATTATCAATAATTTCTGATTAAAAGAAGATAAAAATATCATGCTGTGCATCTTAATTTTTAAACATTTATATGAACTTGTATTAATCACTTATTTGGGGTTTTTTTCTAACGCTTATAGTATTCTGCGAACATGCTTCGGCCCTTATCAGACATTACCCATGCAGCCTATTTTCCAACAGTTTATGTTTCATTAAATTAAATTCATTAATCAAATCGAGTCACTGGTACTAATAAGCTTCAAATGTACATTTTCATATCTAGCCAAATCTCAAATCTATCAAAATATATCTGAGATGTCCTTTATACCCAGACTAGGCATTTTATAGAAAAGGCATTTGCTAATTATTATTTGAATCACTGAATTGCAATGTTTTGTGAGCTAAGAGTTTCTAGGGATTATGAAAGCACCAGCATTCCTATTACCTGAAGTTCATTTCTGCCTTCCTTATTTTTAATCCAAATTTTACCCTGTGCCTGTGGATCGATTAATAAAGGATAACGAGATGCTTTAGTGACAATGATTCCATTCTGTATGGATAAGTCATCATTTGGTAATCCTTGCAGGTTCCATTCACTGATAGTTGGAGCATCGGTCAACATTTCTATGAGGTTCAAGTTGTTACCAAAGGGGATTTTCCGGCTATTCATTTCCTTTTGCCAGTCATTTAATAGCAGACTGCGGAACTCTTGGTTAAAAGGACCAGCATAGGACAGAAAAGCTGTAGCCAAGAGTACATCACCTTAAAGAGAAAAAGGAAAAAAAGAAAATAAAATATTACAACTTTGCCAATTCTCTTCAGGAATGAGCTGCTTCCTTCTCTAGTTGTTATATGGTTTGGCTGGTACCTGAAGAACACACCTTGACCCATAAAGAAGACCAATCAGCCTTTTTCCGAAGGCTCATTATATAGCAAGACAATGCTACATTTCAGTAGATGCCACGTTTACTTTATCCTTACAATGCAACTGTAGGAATCAAGAGATGGGCCAAGCCAGCCAAGGTCAACCCAACACACACACCCACACAACACTATTCCAAACACCAGATCCTGCACAAGCAAGGCATGGCAGAATAAACTTACTCATAAACTTCCAATTCCATCATTTCCTTGCACAATCATGAGAACACGCTTAAACAATATTTTTTTGGGGAGAAAAGAACCTTTATTTAGGAGTACTAATTAAGAACAAATCAATTACAATTATTACTACTAATAATAAAAAAAAATTGTAACAGAGATCATTATGGAGGTATTAAGCGTGACAAGTTTCAATCTTCTGGTCAGCTTCAAAATTGCTCCCCTAAGTTTCATGACACCATAGTGGGGTTTTTTTGTACCTCTGAAGTAAGAACGCAGGATTCCAAACTGAAGAAGATACTGTGCTTTTATACTGAGTACTAATATTTTTTAGACTTTCTCAAGTTATCTATAAAAAAAACGTGATAACGTTTTGTGGGGAAGGTATTCTGTATTTTTAGTAAGTTAATAATACACATATACATATTATACCAGCAAATAAAATACAACCTATCTACCATAATACAACCTATACAACAATATCTGCTTTTTACAACATTTCAAGGCAAAAGACAGAGAAGAAACTTCAGACCACAGAAAAGGACAAGATAAATTTCATTTACTTGATATAGCTAATAAATTAATTCTTTATTACAAAGTACTTTAGTTTCCAAGTGCATATTTATAAAATAAAAATTAACTTCTAAGAAACAAAAATTTTATAAACATTAGAAACTGCATTTAAAAATACTGATTTCTACATATAATGTCAGTGCCTGAATATCTGCCTGAGTCTTCCTCTCCTCCATGTGTATGCTTGGTTATAGATATTTTATTGGCACTTGCTAACATATCACTCTCTTTGGACTGCAGCCTACAAACATCAGTCAGGTTAAAACATGTGTCCCCAGTATGCACTGCATGTCATACATGTCAGGTAAAAGCCCATGCACATAATACACAGCTATTGTATTATTTTATTTTTTTTAAATATGAACTTTAGTCTCATATTGTATTTTTTACCTAGCAGTGCTTTAGCAAGAGAATTAATAATAATTACCCTCATTTTAGCAACAGGGAAGCTAAGCTACAAAGGAAATTTTGACATTTCAATTGTTTTCAGTTTCACTACCCATTACAACTCAAGTGACTAACTTCCAAGTTCAAAGGTGTGGACAAAAGCTTACCCACTAGCCTCTTGGTTTGCACGGCAAATTCTTTACTTTGCTCTGTCCACCTCTCTTTTTCACCTGCTAAACCACTTATAAGACTTGAGGCAGTTTGCATTTTATGACGGCAACGCTCAGCATCTTCAAGCAAAGTCTAGAGAAAACCATACACCGAGAAATATGGTTTACAGTCATGTATCTGGTAGGCCAGAAAAATCTCTACATCTAATTAAACCAGTAGTTAAACAACAGCTCAAAAATATGTTCTCAAACACTTATTTCACCGTGCAGAGAAGGAGGGAAAGTGGGATGAAAAAAATGTATCAGGACAAACTCTCAACATCTGTCATAAACGTGATCAACATCCTTTCCAAGGAATAATAGTGAAATTGAGAGAATGCATTAAGTTTTCCTTAAAGTAAGGGTGGCAAGTACTTTTTTGTAAAGAGCAGTTCACCTGTTTTTCTCTCATTGCTTTTTCATACTCTGCCTGCACAATATCTAATTCTTCTTGCTTGGCACCCAGTTCTTCTTGAGCTTTCTGCAGATCCAGCATAGCAGTGGTTAGGCGATTCTCCTGGATTGCTAAATTTGCCTACGAATCATAGAAATACAAAAGTGTATTCATACATACAATATCTCAAAGCATTTGCTATAATGCATCTCAAAGAGTTTTACTGTACTACATTTCAAAATCAAACTGCTCAGTAGAGATTTTGTCATTCATTAAAACCTTTTATTTGACTTTTACAACAAACTGACTTCTTATTGCAGGTAGCTGCAGTTAAGCAGTTGGTCTAACATCAATTAGAAAAAATAAATAGAAAAAATTGTAGGAATACCAGCCATTCTCCATCTGACACAAAAGTTAGTCTGATCTGGCCTGCAAAAAAGACTGGTGCCACTAGAAGCCTATTTGATTTCTCTAACCAATATGCTTTGTCTAATGAAAGATACTACATCTAACTACAAATCTTGCTTCCCTCTCAACCATTCCTATTATAAATACAGGCTGTTCTATGTTAAAATCATGCTTGACCATGTTCTTCCTGACTTTCATTCTTACCTTTCAACAACTATTTCAGCCTGTTTTTCTCTAAATAACACTGATGAACAGAGTCTCTGTACAGTCTTCTTATGAACTGAGATCCCAAACATTAAAAGAACCAGATCTCGACTTTTTTCCTACTTAATTCTTAATTAAGGTAATTCATTCAGTAATTAACTAAATTAGACGAAAGCTGCTTCAACCCTGTTCAGAAGAGGCCCAGAGGCATAAACTGCACAATCTTTTTCATAATTTCGACAACTTACAAGTCGTAGTACATTTAAAATATATTTTACTGTAGAGTTACTATTTTCTAGATAATAAATTCCTACAGAGGCATGCACCAGTTGGAATAAGGCAGCTGATGTTTCCAGCAGATGAAATCCTGAAGTGCACACAGGTGGGGAGGAGAAGGAGCAAAGGATGTTTGCGTGCCTCCCACTGATTAACAGACTTACCTTTAAAGGTAATACTTCTTTGTTGATGGAAAAAAATACAGCCATAGCTTTAGTCCATGAGCAAAGGCCAGCAACATTCCCACATACTCTTTTAGCTGTCTCAATGTTGTAGTCCACCATTTCAAAATAAGGGCTCAAAAGTTCTACCACTTCTTCATTAATTGTGTCCTTTGGAAATTGCTTAAAAAAAAAAGTGCAATATACATAATGTATGTAATGTATGTAAACTATACATATATGTATTTCAGCACACACAGAACACCACCAAGATCACAAATGTTACTTACAAACAGCTAATGTGAAGTTCTCTGTCTCATGCATCTTTGAGAGCTTGCCAAAGTCATTCCGCTCTGTTCTATATTCTTATAAAATGGCAAAAAGTTTGCCTTCATTTATGATCGTCGCTATCTTACACTATCCATTGTGTAAGACACACAGCTAATTGTTGATACAAAATATCACTGATATCCTGCTTGAAATTTCATTTTCCTTAATACTGAATAAGTAACTTAACAATCTTCAAAAAGAAAAGGAAAAGCTTAGCTCTGGTTCATAAACATACATTCTACAAGACAGCCCTTTCAAAGGGCAAGCCAGCTATCCTCTCCTTAAATTACCTTATCTCATTAGTGGAATGTGTTTCAATTTTAAGAATTTATTTTTACCCTCTCTTTTCTCCAAAAAACATCCCTTCCATTTTTCATTCCCAAAAGTTCTCAATTTTCTCCCTCATATTTATTTCGAAGGTCAAATATTCTATATAAGTTTGGTCTTCTTTAAAGATTTATTTACAAGGTATAATGAAAGTCCATCACTGATGAACTTGAAAAATAGCTGTTCCCTGACGCACAAATAGGTTTATTTATGCACAAGCAATGAAATGTTGAAGCCCTTCAGTAAATTAAAAATCCTTACAAGTAGATGCAATATGAATACTACATAAAAGGCATCCATGGCACTACCAACCATACAGAGTTGGTCGAGCCTGCCATCTGTGATTTCCCACTGGACCAGAGACAGATTAAGTAAACTCCTCAAAATGCAGAAATCAGAGACAATAACATCCAGTGGGGCAGGACAAGGTACAATTTATTCTGAGTAGATTAATCACAATATCATTAGTTTAAATTATGAACAGGTATTTATTCACCAGCTACTCTTGCCATTTCCCTAGACACATGCTATGGACCTGAAATTCCCAAATTTCAAAAAATTCTGATGTTGTATATCCTAATAATCAATTATTCTTTTGCAAGCCACTGCACAAGTTGCAATGCAGAAAATTAATGAAAAGTTAGCTACCAGAAAAAAGATGTTTTCTATCAGTTTTAATGAAACAGATAAATAATGGCTATTCAAACCAAATGCTTAAAGCTCTGAATCATTTTTCACTGAAAGTAATTTCATTGCCTTACTTCGGAGAAGCTATAATTGATTTATGACCTGACTTTGCCAGAAGGATTCAAGTTTATTTCATTATGACATACTTATTTTTAAGCCCTTAACATTTCAGATCTATTGTGTGTCTGATTCCCCTTGCACATTTGTTCTCCTATGAACACCAGAGAAAACACTGTCCCCTGTTTCCTTAAATTAAAAAAAAAAATCAAAAAGAAGGTTGTACAAGTACCTGTAGGTTCTGTAAGAAGTTCCCTGCTGTCATCAGTTTCAAAGATTCTTGCCATGATGGGATGGTACAGCATTTTTCCTGATCAATTTTCACATTGTTCACTTTTCGCTGGAAGAGCAGTAACACACAGTCCATGATACGCATAATGAGGTGAGGAGGTCGACCCAGTGTGCGGACAGTGGCAATATCTGCAGGCTTTATTGTCTATGAATTTAAAACAAATAGTAAAGCAATTACCGTTATTGTTTATTTAATAAGACACAGAGCACAAGCTCACCAACAGTATTAATCCACTGGAGAAGAAAGAAATTATTCATATTATTTTTGACTGAAAATAATTTTACCTCTAAAAAGCATGAAGCTAGAAGGACCCTCAGATTTTCACTACTACCTCCTAGCAACTACTAGGAAACCTCAGATCAGCTACCTCCACAGCAGCACCTAAAAGCTTAAAACTACCATGCACATTTTTGACAAAACAAAAAGCAAAACAGAAACATCTTGAAATTTCACCTGTTTTTTTAAAATGCAAATCTATTGACCAGAAACTGAGTCTAGAAAGGAAAACACATTCTGTTGATATTTGGCAAATGAAGGTGAATTAAGGAAACCAGTGAGAAGGCCTGATACATGTATAGATTTGCACCTTCTGATTCATCTTACTGGGAATGTTCCTGTTGTAGAAGCAGGCCTGCGAGAAAAACAAATAAATTATAATAATGTGTGAAACCTTAGGGGCAGGCAACTCAAGAAGAGTACACGGATCTTGTTAGGTCATGCAGAGAGGAAATCAGAAAGGCAAAAGCCCAGCTAGAATGCAATCTGGCCGCTGTCGTAGGAGACAACAAAAAATGTTTTTACAAATACATTAACGTCAAAAAGAGAGCAAAGGAGAATCTCCATCCTCTATTGGATGCCAGGGGGAACGTTGCCACCAAGGATGAGGAAAAGGCTGAGGTACCTAATGCCTTCTTTGCCTCAGTCTTTAATAGTCAGGCCAGTTATCCTCAGGGTATTCAGSCCCCTGAGSTGGAAGACGGGGACGGCGAGCAGGATAAACCCCCCATAATCCAGGAGGAAGCAGTGAACGACCTGCTACRCCACCTGGACGCTCACAAGTCCATGGGGCCAGATGGGATCCACCCGAGAGTGCTGAGGGAGCCGGCGGAGGAGCTTGCCAAGCCACTCTCCATCATTTATCAGCAGTCCTGGTTAACAGGGGAGGTCCCGGACGACTGGAGGCTTGCCAATGTGATGCCCATCTACAAGAAGGGCCAGAAGGAGGACCCGGGGAACTACAGGCCTGTCAGCCTGACCTCGGTGCCAGGGAAGATTATGGAGTGGTTCATCTTGAGGGCGCTCGCAAGGCATTTGCGGGACAACCAGGGGATCAGGCTCAGCCAGCATGGGTTCATGAAAGGCAGGTCCTGCTTGACCAACCTGATCTCCTTCTATGACCAGGTGACCCGCCTAGTGGATGAGGAAAAGGCTGTGGATGTGGTCTACCTGGACTTCAGTAAAGCCTTCAACACTCTCTCCCACAGCATTCTCCTAGAGAAGCTGGTGGCTCATGGCCTAGACAGGTGTACTCTTCGCTGGGTAAAAAACTGGCTGGGTGGCCGGGCCCAGAGAGTTGTGGTGAATGGAGCGAAGTCCACTTGGCGGCTGGTCACAAGCGGTGTCCCCCAGGGCTCAGTTTTGGGGCCGGTCTTGTTCAATATCTTTATCAACGATCTGGACGAGGGGATTGAGTGCTCCCTCAGTAAGTTTGCAGACGACACCAAGCTGGCCGGGAGTGTCGATCTGCTCGAGGGTAGGAAGGCTCTGCAGAGGGACCTGGACAGGCTGGATCAATGGGCTGAGGCCAACTGCATGAGGTTCAACAAGGCCAAGTGCCGGGTCCTGCACTTCAGCCACAACAACCCCATGCAACGCTACAGGCTGGGGGAAGAGTGGCTGGAAAGCCGCCTGGCAGAAAAGGACCTGGGGGTGCTGGTTGACAGCCAGCTAAATATGACCCAGCAGTGTGCCCAGGTGGCCAAGAAGGCCAATGGCATCCTGGCCTGTATCAGAAATAGTGTGGCCAGCAGGAGTAGGGAGGTGATTGTGCCCCTGTACTCGGCACTGGTGAGGCTGCACCTCGAATACTGTGTTCAGTTTTGGGCCCCTCACTACAAGAAGGACATTGAGGTGCTGGAGCATGTCCAGAGGAGGGCAACGAAGCTGGTGAAGGGTCTGGAGAGCAAGTCTTAATAAGGAGCGGCTGAGGGAACTGGGACTGTTTAGCCTGGAGAAGAGGAGGCTGAGGGGAGACCTTATCGCGCTCTACAACTMCCTGAAAGGAGGTTGCAGCGAGGTGGGTGTTGGTCTCTTCTGCCAAGCAACTAGCGATAGGATGAGAGGAAATGGCCTCAAGTTGCACCAGGGGAGGTTTAGACTGGACATTAGGAAAAATTTCTTTACTGAAAGAGTGGTTAAGCATTGGAACAGGCTGCCCAGGGAAGTGGTGGAGTCACCATCCCTGGAAGTATTTAAAAGACGTGTAGATGAGGTGCTTAGGGACATGGTTTAGTGGGCATGGTGGTGTTGGGTTGACGGTTGGACTTAATGATCTTCGAGGTCTTTTCCAACCTTAATAATTCTATGATTCTATGATAAAACCTAGGCCCTATTAAGTAAGGCCAAGTAAGCCTATGGTGCTAATCTAATACTGTAACTCGTAACTCTAGTGTACATCATGACTCAAAAAGGACTATCAGAAAAGTCTACTGAAGATGTCTCCTTAGAGAAGCACTGATTTGAGCAGTAGTACATACTGTACCACATACAGAGCAAAAAACCACTGAACAATGGCAACTGCTGATGGGCAGGCCCACTCCTATAACAGACATAACTTGGATCAGAAGCTTTGTTTATTCACAGGCAGTTTAATCAGCCTGAGTACATGACAGTGACAAACAGTAAGCAACAGGTTATTGCAGGAGTTATGACAACTTGCTTCTAGCCTAGCACAGGCCTCACTGGGAATTCATAAAGTAAGATTTTAATTACTTGTGTTTATACTTCAAGAAAGGGATTGTAAATTATTGCAGATTATCCTGATCACCTTCCTTCTGCCTGCCTTTTGTTTCCCTTCAATATTTTGCTGCTCGTTGGGTTCAGTGTGCACCTGATAATTAGCAGAGTTTTTCCAGATACCTGCATGGAAACTTTAACCAGTGTTTCTTAGTGACCTTTAGGAAATTCAGCCCAGCCTTTTTTGCTACCATCCAAATTGTGGCAAAAGAGTTGCATTTAATTTCCATTTATTTATTTATTTACTTCTAGTTGTGCATTTAATGTGCCATTTTTATTGCAGGGCAAAGTGCAACTAAGTTTGATTGAACTTTAACAATTCTTACTCAAGCTTTAAAAAATTAATCTCATTATATGTTTAAAAATTCTTATAAGCTGTTCTGTACCTACCTGTCTCTTAACGTAGCATTTAGCAGTCCTAAACTAGGTAAAAAATGGAGCAAAATAACCAACCACAGATTTTTTTTAACTGTGAAGTGACCTTTATATTTATCAAATATTTTAATAGACATTTGCCTATACTGCAAGCAGAATTCCATTATAGGAATCCCTAGTGGGAAGTTAACAAACCCATAGTAATTGAGAGATTCATTTTTTGAAAGATGCAGCCCTATACAGACCCATACAGAGAAATTTCATGCTTAAAGGAGTTTCTGAATGAATGAATGCATGCTGAGGATACAGGTATGCATGCTGATAGACTTGCTTTTATGATAGCTTTCCTTTCCCCTTTAGGCACAGGCAAAGCAATTTATTATAGCAAATGCAAGAACTTCAAGATTAAGCCCAGCTATCCCCATTGTGAAGTCTCACAATAATGCTAGCATAGTTTTTCCTTAAAATCAGATTTTCCTTTATTAGAATCCAAAATTTCAAGAGCAGCAGTAATGTTTCGGTTTGGTAACTTTAGCCAAAACCAGAAAGTAAGCTGTAAAAACATGCAAGACAGGACACAGGACACTGGTGCTCTTTTCATACCTCAGACACTGACCAGTTAGCATTGTTTGTTTACGCACTTGTCAGAATGCTTGCCCACCTCTGGGTTTTGGGGTTTTTTTTGKTTTTTTTTTGTTTGTTTGTTTGTTTGTTTGTTTTTTTACCTTTCTCCTGTAGCTAAGTATCAGGATCTTATGATCCACACCTGCTCTCTTATTCCACTCTTTTCAGCTGTCATGTCATCAGCCTTCATTTAGACATTTCCACTCTGCCCTTCAAGAATCATGGCAATCAGAGATTGTTAAGCACCCCTCCCTCAAAGTGAAGTCATACATTCAGAAGATCCATGAAAACTTATTTATACTAGATTTTGAAGACTTTGATTTGAAGGAACATCACAATAGTCTTTAACGATCACAACTGTTGGCAGCCTATCAAGTGGAAAGGAAAACCTTCCAGTAAATCTACGTAACAAACTTTGAGGTTTATCTATCCTTCAGATTTTTCCTTCATTCTTTTCTATTTCTTGAGATGCCAGCTCCCTGCTAGCCTCCAGTATTAGGTTTACTTCAGATCCCACTACTGTTGCTCACAACAGAAATGCCTCGAGGGACATTCTCTTATACAGTCAGCTGAACAGACATTAAAAAAAAATACTATGCAACATCAGCAAAAATTAATCTTTTTTCATCACTAATGATGCATCATGTAAAGATATGGGCAGAGTGTTATCACTCTATTAAAAAAGCTTTACAAAAAGAGTATGTTGAAAGACATGAAGTCCCATGGTGAACACTAGAAATCTGGGTAATGCCAAAACTCATAAGAAAAAACAATTTTTTTTTCAAGAAGGCAGAAAAGAGTGGATCAGCAAATTTATTTTTTGGTGAACTTATTTATTGGTGAAAACTGAAAATAAAGCAGGAGGTTTAGATTTGGATGGAATAATAACTGTTTTTACATGGAAGGCACTTCTTCACTCATTGCACACAAGCTGTTTTATAACAGTATCAACATTCACTTACTGGTCTAATAACAACATGCAGCACATCATATATCAACTATAGTTTCAAATGAAAGTTAAAATTTGCCTTTTTCTGAAAAACTGCCTATTTTGGGTTTGGTACTTAGGTGGAAAAAGAAAAACAAAACTGAACCTAAAAAGCCTCAAAATATATATATTTATTTGTATACATTTCTGTCAACTGATGAGTTATGCGATGCACCTGCAATCTTGTATTTGTTTTCAAAGAAGCCCATCTTCTTAGCAGTAAAATAATGTTATACATGGTCCAAGTACTAACCTGTAAGGCTGCTTCTGCCTCTTCCAAAGCAGGCTTAGCGGCTTCCAACTTCTCTTCAGCAATGGCTTTGTCAACTGAGATACTGTCTACAATAGCTTGAGCTTTGTCTTTCACTTTCTGAACTTCACCCTTCACCTTCTCAGCAGCCTGTGCTTTTACAGTAACTTCTTTCAATACCTAGAATGTGAGAAAACCCACATGCCAAATATTAAAGAAAACACCTATTTGGAAGAATGTATTAATTTTTGTTGTAAAATTTTATCTGTTGAATTCAAGAACCAGAAAACTCAAACAAGATTACTTTTGTCATTGTTATAAGTTTCCAAGATCCCCTTTTTTCCAACACTTAATTTCCTTTTACTTGATTAATCTTTTCAAAATAGAAAAAATGAAAAGATCAAAAAAATCAAACAGCAATACACTTTGAAGGCTGTACATACCATGTCAGCTTTTTCATTGGCAATTTGAAGTTCCTTTTCTTTTACCTCCAGCTCTCTGCTTAGAGCAGCCACTGACTCAGAGGCCTCTCTCAATTTTTCCAGTCCAGTATTCATTCTGGAGTTAAAAAGCAAAATAAGCAGCATGTAATTCCCTATGTAATTTACACTCTACTTTCCAAATTATTCCATTGATTGAATCATAGCAATCAGAACAAACACTAGCAAAATGGATTGTACACCAAAAATAAAACTTGTACAGGAACTTTCACACAAGTGGCTGATCTCTTCAGAATCAAGAAAATGAAGAATAAAGAATTACGTAAAGAGAGTTTGTGGCTTGAAATTTTACCGACTTCTAACTCAAACAGTATGCCTTTATCATCGCATAAAAATCCTATACATTGGTTCCATATATTTCACCGTCCCTGTTGAGCTCCAACCTGATATTCAAAGGACTGAGTTCTATATAGCAGAAAGCATTTTCTGATCACTAGAATCCTGAGAAATATCTCAAATCACTATTTCTTGTTTGAAGAGGATATTGAAAAGGCTAATAAACTCAAAATATTGAAATCAAGACCAACCAAAAGAGAGTAACAGAAAAATAGCATTGAGATAACTCTTTTCTCATTCAGCATTAAAATGCCCCTTCAACAGTGCTTTTTGTCTATCAAAATGTAAGACCTCACTTGGGACTTTTCAGACAAGTTTAAGTGGCCTCTACAGAGACTGCTGTTGCAAAGGCTAAGCAGTACTTGGACAGCTGAACAAATACAGGAGAACAGATAAAGAGTAACACCTGCCAAAGCAATTCAGACTATGCAACTAAGGTTAAGTGAAACAAATTGACATGCGTGAACTAATCTGGTACATTTGAGGCATCAGAAGGTAGAAAACAGGACCAGACCTCTCTGTTTTACAAGTCTTCACCCATAACATAACTGCAGATTTCTAACTCAATTCGGCTTTGAAGCCAAAGAATGTTTCAAAGTGAAATAAACTAGTTTGAGTCTTTCTTAAAGGCTTCCAGCTCTTTGCGCCAATCTTTCAAAATTGAGAAGACAGTTTTTCTTAAGGGTGATACCAACTGATACACCAAATGCTAATTTTACATTCTATTTGAGTATTTCTGACATGAAGACAAATCTGCAAATAGACTTCATTAGTTTAATACAGTATCTGAAAAGGAGAATTAATATATCAAAAACACTTTAATAATCTACAAGTAAAAAGCTCAGCAGCCTAAATTAGGGTCTATGATCACAAAACCAAAACCGCCAAGGGTATTTCTTACATGTTCGTGTCAGGAGGATACAACTGTTTAGCAAGAAAACAAAAGTTGCTCTCTGGTCAATTAAATGCTTTTGTGAATATATTATGAAATTACATGTAGATGTTTTCTTTTACTCATTAAAAATACATGGGAACAATTTATATTCACTTTCTTTCCCACCACCTTGCTTTTTCATACATCACTACCCTTTTTGCCTCTCCAAAAATACATAGTCTTTAACTTATATGCCAAGAGCAACTATAATATTCAAGTTACACCTTTACACAATTTTAGGAAACTCGAAAGAAAAAATAATGCCTTTGCTGTGCAAAGAGAAATGCCATACATTGAAACAAAGCGTATCAGAATATACCTACCTGGGGAAGAAAACTACAGAAAGACAGTAGTAAACTGAGCAGTTTACCTGTTTGCTAATGTCTGCACTTCGGCATGCTTTTCTTTGTATGTGGTTTTATATCCCTGAATAAAAGACAGGTAGGATTTGGGAGTCACATGTGTAGAACGTCTGTATCTTTGAAAGTAATCAGAACACTTCTCTGCCACTCCATCCTGGAATGAGCCCATACACTGCACAATTTCCCTCTTTGTATCAGCAGTGCAGTCCATATCAAATGAGGACAGGAAATGTTCAGATACTTAGGAAAGAAAGAAAAACATAAATGTAAGTAAATATTCAGGAAAAACTCTTAGCTTATAAACAAGTCAATATAAAGGCTACGTACCATGACGAAGAGAAATATTTCATCTAATTTAAATCTTCGTCTGCCATTGATCTGTGCACCACTTACTCATATATATTTGGCTCAGTATGTGGCTGAACTTTAAATAGCATTTTATTTTTAACTTTTCACAATCCAATATGTAGTCTACTAAAGGATGGTATTGATTACACCAGGCAATAGTTGCAAAGCAGAGAACACCTCTGGAAGTAAAGTCTTTATACAATGTTATTGGCAATCTGAGATTCATCTGTTTGATGTCTTCTATAAATTTAATTTTAAATGTAAATACTAATTATCAACCAACTTATTGACAGCTGTGACATGGGAGATGTTTTCACATTGCATCAACAAGGTACTATGTCAGCTTTCACCCAGCTTCTGAAACCCCAATCTTGTTTACTCTCCACCATCAGGTTCTTAACATTATTCCACACTTCTCAGTAAAAAGTGTAGTCAAGGATCTGGTATTCTTTCACCTCCAAAGGGTGCAACTGCTTTTTCTCTCTGAACCTGTCTAACTGCTAGCTACCAAGGACTGGGTAATCACAGCCTTCCTCTGGATGCCTGATCACAGGCACAGTCACTAATAATCACCTTCTTTAGTAGTATTTTGCCTTCTTTACTAATGCCTTTAAGCCATCTTCAAGGGGAATTTTTCTTCAAACTGTGTTCAAAGCCATTCCTCTGTTAGAAATATTTCAACAGTTTAATACAGCAAGCTTTAAAGAATAAATCATCTATATCAAATTTTAGAACCAAGTAAGTTTCTTCTGCCAGTGTGCTGGCAAAATTCAAAGCAATTAAAACAACTTCGTGACCACCGATCAGAGAATTAAATATCTGCAAAGAGAAAACCTACACCTACCTGCCACTAGAGCATCCTTAGGCCATTGGTTGAACCAATCTATAGTGCATCCAGAAATGAGAGCAGGGAACTTCAGGGCCCTATTGCGGAATTTTTCACCAACTGGTGAAAAGCAAAGAACCACATGAAGGTTCTGATGGACTCTGGTCATGAAGTAATCATACAGAATCTCACTGGTTGGAGGTCTACGTGGATGTTCCTTTTTGAAGGTGGGTATGAGGTCACTAATGATCTCATCTACTTCATCACGTGCAAATAAGTTAGACACCTTTGAGGAAAAGGAAGATTTTTTTCACGCTTTATGAGATGATCCAAAATAGAGTATATAGCATAAGGTTCATTTAATAGATAGCATTTCAGGAAGGGACATACGTTTCAGACACTGAAGTTATTAGGACCCACCCCACTCCTTTAAACCAGAACTTTTACTGAAGTGATTCCATTAAACACACTGAAATCTAACTTGCTGTAAAAGGAAAACCCACTCTCCCATGTGAAAAACAAAGAATCCATGTACAATGGCTTTGCTTTCTTCTCTTAATATTCTAATAACTAGTAGAAATTACTCTGAAACACACCCCTGAAATAAATAAATAAATAAATAAATAAATAAAAGCCATTCCATCCATTCTGGACATAAATCTACCATACAAAAACTAACTGTACACTAATGAGATATTTAATTTAACAGAAAATTTTGTTAAACTTCAGTGATGTTCCCCAAGTCTCAATTTTTTTTAAGCTATTCTCATGTCCATGACAGCTTGTCAACACATTTAAAAGGCTCTGACTTAGACAATTTCTCTGTACAGAATGATGATGCTCATTCTTAATTTTACAATATCTTTGTCTCATTCTAAGATAGTATAATGGATTTTTTCAATTTTTTATAATACTGTAATGATAAAAAGCACTTGAGTTTTAGTTCGTGAAAGTCTGCCCCTTGACATATAAAAGAATATTCAAATAAATTTGGTTATTTTACTTCAGAATTATAAAATTTAAAAAGCAGAAAAACAATAATAAGAAGACATCTTACTTCTCCCGATGATAAAACATTGTTCAGGTATTCCAAGAAAGACTCATCTTTGATCTCATTGTCTGTAAAAAGAAAACAGATGCCTTTCCCTTGCAGTCCTGCTGTTCTGTACAAGAGTTTCAGATCTTCCATCAAGTTTAAAGTGTTGTACAACCTACAAAAAAAGACAGTTGTACTGATATTCATTCCTTTTAAAAAGGGCTTATGGTTAAAAGAAAAAGAACAAGCAAACTTAAGTAAGAAAAAATCTCTTGGAATTTAAGGCAAAAAGGTGCCAAAGTCCAGGAATTTTCATTTAGATTAGGAGGAAAGACATAGCTCATTTCAAAGTCTCACATTAAATACCTAATTCAATCTTCTCTTTCCTGCTCTCTTTTTCACCTCCCACATCAATTAAAAAAAAAAAAAAAATTAACACCCCCCCCCCCAACCTCACACTCCAAACCCACCAAAAAAGCCAAAACCAACAACAACAAAAAACCAAACCTGAAGTCTTATCATGCTATTTATTTCTCTTTTGCTAGAAAAAGTGAAAAGACAGACAGGTGTTGTCTCAGGATTTTGTCACGTGCTGGGTGCAATAAGATACTTTAGATTTATTGACTAATTAAAAAACTCAAACTAGTTGGCCCTTCTGGTGAAAGTGATCACCAATGGTGGCACTCACAGTTTTACAAAAAGGAAAGAGAGCAGCAGCAAACTAAGAGATTAAAAAACACAAAAATTATTAGACAAGGTGTGGTGGGTTGACCTTGGTGTCTGCATAGTTGTTTCTCTCACATATTCTCACTCCTCTCTTCCGGTTGCTGTTGCACAGCAGTTTTTTTCTCCTTCTTAAATATGTTATCATAAAGGCTACGTCGCTGATGGGCTCGGCCTTTGTCAGTGGCAGGTACGTCTTGGAGCCAGCTGGCACTGGCTCTGTCAGACACGGGGGAAGCTTCTAGCAGCTTCTCACAGAAGCCACCCCTGTAGCCCCCCACTACCAAACCCTTGCCACACAAACCCAATACACAAGGTTACACTGGAATGATCTCTCTGGCTGCATAAAGGAGTGCAATAAAAGCTGAGGTTTCTGAGATGCCCACTGGGATTTAAAACACAGAAGTGATTGCATGCAACTTTATTGAGTGTCTTATGTAACAATAATGATCTTATGTATGACCTGAAAAATCAGAAATTGTACAATAGTTCCTCATTACTAGGGAGGAGCTCAGGAAATAAATACATTGGTTTTACGATTTTTTTCTTGATGATTAAGAAGATAATTTTTTGCTTTTCAGCAAAGATATAATCACCAAGATAAGGTTCCATACATGTGTTTATAAATAAGACACTTCAAAAGCAAAGATACCACTAAAATTAGAAATTGACACAGAGAAGACACAAATATTCTATGCCCTTTTGTTTCAGCTGCAGGGGGAAACAATGATTGGAAAAGTTATTCAGTTAATTACTCAAAATTAGACAAAAATACTGACCTGAAAAAAATACTTTAAGTTATACACATTGAGTTAGCAATATGACTATCATCTACCTTGGTGAACTAAATGAAACCATTTAAAATCCAACAATTATTATCTTTAAGAACTCACAGAACAGGAAAGTTTGGATTAACAAAGGGTAAACGATTCTATCCAAGAAGGATTCAAAATTTTTCCCAGAGGTATTTTGGCACAAATTATTAGATGTGTTTTAGAGAAACACTTAAGGTTAGAAAAGCACAGAATTTAATTTTATCAATCAGATCACACTTCTACACTTGCTTGTTGACCCACTTGGAGAACTCCAAAGGGTTCGTAAGGCAGGATTATGTTTTATCAGAATCTTTGATGAGTCTTTCCTAAAATTGTATTTATTCAAATCTTCACTCAGTCTATTCTTCATGACAGTTTCTTTAATTCAGCTGGTGCACACATCAGGTTTACAAGCCTTCAGGTGTAAGGGTTGCCCAGATCTTTTCTGGACTTTTTTTTCATGGGCCCTCTTATGATCTTCAGGTGCCAAGGCAACTTTAAGTGGGAAGCTGCACACCACTTTCTTAATTCAATATTTCACCCTCTAGTGGCTTCATAATTCTTTGTGAATCATATCCAGCAATTTGTTACTGCTTGTTTTGTCGACTGTACTGTAATCTCTCCTGAAGTCATTCCTATTTCAGATAGATACTCTGATGAGATCCTTACCAAGAGGCATTCCCACATGTGAATCTACAATTTCTTCTGCAGCCAACACAGCTGCAAAAGAATTAAAATAATTTCGCTTCTTTACAATGATATCTTATTTGAGTGCTGAAAATATTTCCTGATCATTGACTTGTCCTACAGACACTTTGGGAGGCACTCATATTCTAAAATATTCAGAGAAGGATTTATAATTTATTTTTTATATCTTTTGTGAGTTATTCCAAAAGAAACCACATTGGGTTGAACAATATGAAATAAGGCAAGAATACTTGGAAAAGACTGTCAAAATACTGACATATACATAAGATCTACCAAATTAATGGGCAGGGATGAGGATTCCACCTCCTCACACAGGCATTATTTCAAATATTACAAGATAAACTCATAAAGTCATTATGGATAGATAGCACCTACAAATACTTTCAGTACAGTTTAGTGTACTGTGTGAAGACACAGAGTAAAGATAACTTGACACTGCCAATATTCCTTCTCATTCTGTGAAACAAACAAAACAGTTTACTACTCCAAAGATGGTAAAAGCTCAGACTTATTGTAGAAAATCAAGCAAATGTAGTAAGCCTCAAAGGATTTTTATGTCTTTCCACTCTAGGCAACAGTGCTCAGCCTATGTTAAGCTTGTTCTTTCTCCCACTGCAGACACTGGGAGCCTGTTTTATTTACTGGAAGAGTTCAAACACAAAGTACTTATTTACTTAAATTTTAATTAAAGCTCACCTTGTTAACATTATCTGGAATGTATCATAGCCAGCTATGAAAGATGCCAGTCTTGTCAAGCTCTGCTTTCCTGAGCCACCAACTCCAACTAAAAGAGCATTTCCACGAGGAGTGCGAATCACCCGAGAAATCTGTGTAAGATCACAGTCATTTATTGCTACAATGTGTAAAAGTTACACACCCAAAAATCCTATGCTACTGCAGTAATAAAGTTATATTAGAAATGCAGAACAAATGGAAATTTTAAGGTTTAATTAAGGGATTCTATATTACTATTAATACATTCTATGGACATTTGCGCTTTGCAATATTTTCTGTAAACCTTTCAGTGTATAGCAACCACTTGATTCCATCACTATGAACTTTCAATTATCAGTAGAATTGCATCTCACACTTCCACAAAGCACAAGTAAATCTCAACTGTGATTTGTTAGTGATGTGCTATCATATCATGACAGATTATTAAAATTGGGAAGGAAATAATAATTTCCCCAATACCATACCCTCTGGACAACTTTAGTAAGACTCATGTCTCCAGGCCCCTTCTTTGTGACCAGAAAGACAAGTTGTCCCAGGCATGTTAAATTCAGGAGAAACAGTCTCCAGTATTCTCTGCAGCAGGTAATAATACTGCCTTTATAATCAAACTTCTTAAGCTTCTAGTTTACTTGATTATAAAAATGCACAATATCAGTATGAATATTTGGTCACAGTGGAACATCTCCCAGGTAGATCTCCTTTCCCATTTCATTATTTATCTTTTAAAGCAAAAGGCAGTAGTTACCTACTACTCCACATTTCCCTTCAATTAAGGACAGTGCAATGTAAACAAACAGACCCTTTGCAATTCAGAGCAGAAAAATTTTCAGCACTAACTGTGAACTGCATGCAGCACCCATCTCACTGTCCACAGCCAAAAAACAATGCCAAGAAATCTGGAAACAGGTAGAACATGTTACCTGCTGCTGAGAAAATATGCCTTAAAGCACAGGAGACAAACTTGCTCCACACCCCATCAGTTGCACATGGACAGATACTCATAGTATACAGAAGAGCCTACATTAATTTCCAGAACAGCACGGAGCCACTTGCCTCTCAAAGGCAAGGTAATACCAACCAGCTGGTTAGTAGCTGGTCTCCTCTGCACAAGCAAAGATGCAGAGTATTGGCTCCTATTCTCATTATTATCTTGAACATCTCTATGATGCCCCTAGAATTCCAACATGCCAATAAGTAGCCTGGGATACCTATTTACTTCCTTTCCTCTAACATACTTTTTTCCAAGTTATTAAAAATAGTCATGTCAATTTCCTGCAGTTTTAAACCCATATGTTTTACGTATTGAGTGCAACGTACTTGTTATTTTTCATACGTTAATGTTTTATAAGCAAAGATAAAATCAAGTATGAAGGCTTACTCTAAGCATACTTACTATTTAATCAGAGAAAGAAAAATAGATTTGCACACCACCCTTGGAATATTGCTGATCACTTCAATTATGGCTACTAGATCTTTTCCAGGCAGAGGAACACAAGCTGTAAATTAGAAGCTTTGTTCTCTGTTTAAGATATTCCTCAGCTTTAACTCATTCAAGTCATAGGACATCAGCTCAGTTTAGGCATTACCTTGACTGTGCTTACCTAGCTTTCTCCTAGAAGCTGTCTCAAGTATAGCTAATGCATAAAGCTCAGACCTGCACAGCTGTAAATGCTGTTTTCAAGAATACGGGATCAGAGAAGCACTATATATTCAATTTATCCAAGTGAAAGTTGAGATAATGTTTCAGGTATTTACTATCTAGCTACCCAAAGAAGACATTCCTGAAGACAGGTGGCTCTTCAGTGAAGGAAAAAAAAAAAAAAAAAAAAAAAAAGATTTTTTTGGCTAGATCCTGAATTTATATAGATTTTTTTACTAGGAATAAACCAGAAACTTGTTAGTGAGTGTGAGGATGATTTAAAAATTTTCCTAAAGAAATCCATAGCAGAACATCATCCATTTTGCAGAGAAGACCTTAAAAGAAAGGGACTAATTTTGTGAAATGACAAGAATTCACCCCAAAATTTTGAAAACTGCAGATGCTACAATCCAATATTCAGTTCTTAATAATTTATGATAAGAAATACAGATAACCTCACTGTGCAACCGAGAAACAATAGGGGTTTTAGTTTTAAAAAAAAGAAAAAAAGTTTCTCCTTTGTATGAAGCCTATTCTGTGTGGACAATCCTATCAAGCTGTGCTGTGCTAGAAATTATGGTCAGCTCCAATCCATATTCAAAGGAATTTTAAAAGAAGTGAGCACACTGTGGATCTACAAAGGAAGTTTGGACTACATTTATTCCTCCTCTGCTGTGTCTACTCCTTCATAAGCAACCAATTATGTCCTAACCTGAATTTCATTTGACTCATTCCAAAGAGAGGAAGGGCGCTCAGAARAATTAACAAGAAGAAAGGTTGAAATAGAGTTAGAATAGTTAGGACCATGATTCCACCAGACATAAAAGATAGATATAAAAGAATAGTTCCATCCAGTGCATTTTCAGAAAAGTTGAGTTTTAATACCTAGTCATAGACTGACAGACAAAATATTTGCTAGAAATAAATTACTTGCTTCAGTTTTAGAAGTAATTTACCTTGATTCGTGCATACCTCCACTCATAGGTGCTGAGAGCAAGTGAACAACAACAGCACCAAATGGCAATCCACTAAGACTGTACCTTGACTAAATGAGTCATAGCATCCTCAAAGAAAACCATGTCCATTCCAGTACCACGGATGTTCTCATTGTATGTTTGTAAAAACATATTTAAACGATTCCGTAGCTGATGAAAGGAGTAAATTGGCTCATAGATTTTGGGAATATCTAAATTAACTTCCTCTGATTTTTCACCTAGAACAAAAAGCAAGTAACAAAACCTTAGCATTTTAAATGATTGACGAAGGCTCGATGTGGGGATGAGTAAGTGAAGGTAATTAGAAGTCTCTTTAACCACCCAGAACTAGGTTTGTTATACATAATATTACATATTAGATGTACATATGAGAATGCTGCCTATACCCGAATGCTGCCTATACCCAGCCTACAAGGAACAGTAAGTTCAGCTGCTTAATTCTCAAAGACAAAACCAGCAGAAACTAAGGAGCCTTCTTTCTCTAGATCTGAAACTTGAATGATGAAAAACTGAAATTAACTTAGATGCTAGAAGCAAAAGTAGCACCAGAGAATGAAGGTAAATAAATATTGCAGTTAAAAATTGCAAATAATCTTTTTTGTAAAAAAAAAAACACTCTAAGTTGATTAAATCATTGCATTAGTGAAAAAAAATTACTACTAAAATGAATAATTACCACAGGAAAAAAAAAGTATATTCACTGTGAAAAGGCATACATTTGTTTCATCGAGTGATCTGAAAGCCACAAGGAATTGTCAACTCTTCCCCACCCAAAGGAAAGGAGGAATTAGTGTTGCTGTCTCATCTTTCCATTCATAAGCATTAATCATGCTTAAAGGTGACATGCCCTTCATTAGTAAGAATTGTTACTCACAGCAAATAAAATCACAGAATGGTTGAGGTTGGCAGGGACCTCTGGAGGTCATCTGGTCCAACCCTCCCTACTCAAGCAGGGCCACCTAGAGCCAGTTCCCCAAGACCATGTCCAGATGGCTTATGAATATCTCCAAGGAGGGAGATTCCACAACTTCTCTGGGCAACCTATGCCAGTGCTCAGTCACCCTCACAGTAAAAAAGTGTATCCTGATGTTCAAAGGGAGCCTCCTGTGTTTCAGTTTGTGCTCATTGCCTCTGGGCCTGTCACTGGGCACCACTGAAAAGAGCCTGGCTCCGTCTTCTTTGCACCCTCCCTTCAAGTATTTATACGTATTGAGGAGATCTCCCTGAGCCTTCTCTTCTCCAGGCTRAACAGTCCCAGCYCTCCCAGTCTTTCCTCATAGAAGAGTCCTTTAGTCATCTTTGTGGCCCTTCATGGGACTCTTTCCAGTATGTCCATGTCTGTCTGGTACTGGGGAGCCCAGACCTGGACGCAGCATTCCAGGTTTGGCCTCACCAGTGCTGAATAAAGGGGAAGGATCACCTCCCTCGACCTGCTGGCAACATTCCTTCTAATGCAGCCCAGAATGTCATTAGCCTTTTTTTCCTGCAAGGGCACATTGCTGGCTCATATTCAACTTGCTGTCCACCAGCACCCCCAGGTCCTTTTCTGCAAAGCTGCTTTCCAGATGGGTGGCTGCCAGTATATACTGGTGCATGGGATTTTTCCTCCCCACGTGCAGGACTTTGCACTTCCCTTTGTTGAACCTTATGAGGTTCTTGTCAAGGTCCCTCTGGATGGCAGCACAATCCTCTGGCAGTTTTGTGTCATCTGGGAACTTGCTGAGGGTACACTCTGCCCCGTCATCCAGATCACTAATGAAGATGTTGAAGATGACTGGACCCCGTATTGACCCCTGGGGTACACACTAGTTACTGGCCTCCAACTAGACTTTGTGCCTCTGATCACCACCCTCTGGGCTCAGCCATTCAGCCAATTTTCAACCCATCTCACTGCTCATCCAGCCCATACTTTGTCAGCAAATAATTGACAAACTTCATTGGAAGAGTGCCAGCAAGCAGATACCATGGGGTTTTTTGGTTGGTTGGTTGGTTAGTTGATTGGTTTGGTTTTCCTCAAAAAATAATAGCAGACACAGTAGAATTTTGCTTTTATTTACATACAGCTAGCTCCATTAGTTTCAAGATTTCACGATCTATATGCTGCAGGATATATTTTTCCAGTTACCATAGGACAGTCATTACTTAGCAAATGTACTAAGTATTTAGTAGTTTACTAAACTAAGTAAATTAAGTTTACTTAATAAACTTAATTTTTATTAAAGTTAATAAAAAGCCTCCTCTTACTTACTGAAGAAATATATTATTCACAATATTATCTCTAACTGGTAGAATTAAAATCAGTTAAATAAGTAATTCCAGTAAAACAAGTATTTCCCTAATGCTTAGTAAAATACTGGAAGTCAGTGGAAAGGGAAGTAAAGGTGGGAAAAAAGCAATCAAACTGTATTGTATTTAGAATAGTATCTGTAATATTTTTCTCACTTTAATTTTTTCTCCATTTCCTTCTTGCATATTTTGCTTTTACAAATTAGCAGTGGTCCAATAATCATGCAGCTTCCAAGTGGAGAAAAAAAAAAAAACAAACAAAAAAACCCACCACCAAAACCCCAACATACATATATATATATATATATATGAAAAAAAAAAATATAAAAACCAGTTTAAGGAAATTGCCTTTTACCACAGAATCAAACCTCTCAAAATAAAGTGATGATTAATTCTCATTCAGCTGTCCTTTATATTGCATTCTGTATATGCCTGAAGTCACCTTAATTTCAGAATTCTTTAGCTCTCTATTGTTTCTGCATGTATGAACACTCCTTTAGATTAAGACCTAATTAAATTAACCGATTTCTTATTTTAACCTGCAAAAACACTTGTTAAACAAAAGGAGTATTCCAGGTTGAAATAAGTTTCTTATAAGTTGAATGAGACATTCAAACAACTCAGCTACTGATAAGGAACTAATAAGGAATACAGCAAGGAGTTAAACTGTAGTGATGTTTTTACAGTTTCAAACCATTTAAGAGAATTATATCAGCCTAATCCTGTTCCTGCGGTTTTATTAATGTCAGAAGACAGCATGATCAAGTATTAAACCTAAGAAAGGGCAGGCATTTACATTATTTACAGAGGCAGCTGGTATAATATATTATTTTAAACTCTTCTCCAGTCTCAAGATTCAGAATCACAAGTACTAAATAGCAATGTCAAAACTAACTGATAAAAAACACCTTTGAACAGTTTGAGGGTCTCAAGAACACTAGCATCACTAACAATTTCTGTGAAGCTAAGATCTAAAAGTTGATGTTTGAGCTACTTCATCTCAAGTCTTTGTGTATTTATCTCAGGGACAAATACGTTGTGACTATAAAACCCAAAGAGATACAGGGAGTATATGTAAACGTATCACTAACCTGAGCATAGGGTTATTTGAAATTGATGTCAGTTGCATTTTTTTATATATTTAAGAGCGCAGAAGTCCAGTTCCTGCTCTTACACTTCCATCATAATAGGCAAGACTAAATTCCATTAACAGGACAATTAAAACAAAATTACACTTGTTATTCTTTTCACTTAAAGCCAAAACAGAAAGGGGTTCTCAAGGCTCTGACAAACCTATTGAGGACAGAACATACCCTTTCTAAATAGGGGCCTCCTACTTTGTATTTAGATGGTTTCATGCTAGAAGGCACATTACAAGGCAGGTACATTTAAACTGTCACCAGGAAGCAAGTTATTTTGAGAAATACATGCTTCTTTTTGCATTTATTTTTCAGTTCAACATAATGGTTTCTAGTGTGGATTCAAATTTTTGCACTGAAAGTTACTCTTCACTCTCTCAGTATGTATTCTGACTTACATTTCAGTCCTCTCTACATTGCTGCAGTTTAGCAAGTTATTCAAGGATGTATTTGGCCACTTTCTCACACCAGTTTGCTTTTTACTTCTATCTGATTCCTTCCAATCAAACACTTCCTACCCTTTACTCTCCTTTTGTCACTGCCTTCTGACTACTTCAATTATCCAAGAAGAGATTTAAATGGCATTTGACCATTCATGCCAAGCTTTTATTGCCTCCACTATCCATCACTACAGTGATATGAACACAGATAATTGAATCATCCAGTGATGACCTTCCCCAAAACCCAAACAACTGTTTTCTGTTCTTTTGCATCAACTAACAAATATTCCCAGGTCATTTAGCAAGGTCAGTGATGCAGTGTTTTTATTTAAAAGACACAAAGACGTTGTTATAAGCCATATGGATAATTCAAGAGGTTTTACTAGCATTCAGGAGATTTTGAAATAATACTCATTTCTTACAAAATCATGTACCAGGTATTTCCTAAGTAGTACTGGATCAGCCCAGAGCCAGTATTCTTTTACCAGGGGATGGTAGCTAGAGTGCTATCCTTCATCTAGTACTGCAACCCCACCACTTCAAGTCATTCATACCACACTTCTTTCATCATTTTAGAATAATATAGACTCATGCTCACTATTTGGCAGTTTTGTCTCTCTACCACATTGATGGAAATGGAAACAAGGCTCTTCTACACAGATAACCTGGATATAAATACGGACTTAAAAATCCCATTAATATAAAGATGTGCCACAGTTGGTAACACAGACTACCTTCAAAGTCACTGCACAGAACAGCCACCCTTGATGCATAAACTTACTATGCATTTTTAAGACATATTTCTGTTAGCATCTATTCTATCATATCCCCTTCCCTATTCTTGCCACCTCTATGCTTATCAGAGTCCATCTTTACCAGTTCTTTCAGGTGCATCCCTTAAGAAGTCAACAAAGAATGCATCAATTTCAGGATCCAGCAAAGCTTTTGTTTCTTCAAATTCCACCTCAATGAGTTTTGCCACAGCTGCGTCAAACCAGTTTACATCTTTTGAGGTTGTGAAACGATCAGCAATAACACACTTACATTCATGTTTCCACAATTTTATCAGTACCTATATATATATATAAAAAAAAAAAAAAAAAGCATTTCAGTCAGAATTAGGCTTGCAACAAAGCTATGCCAATTTAAAAGCCATGCTTTTATTTATTTATTTATTTTAAAATCATATTAACACTAGAAAAGAAACAGTAGCATTTTGGGGTTTATTCAGGAGAGATACCTTGAGCTTCTCATTCTGCCCAATAGCATTTTAAGCTTACATTCAGTTAACTGTGCAAGAAGCCTTAATGTAACGTTCCAAACCAGAGCTTATTTACCAAATTAAAATTTTATTTACCTAGCCCTAAAACCATATCCATACCTGTTAACACATGTTTATGCACTGATAAACCACTTTTTTAACTGGTCATTAAGTAGAAGGTGGGTGGAAATAATAACATCATGGCATGAATAATTTCATGCCAAACACTGATGTCACTCCCAATACTAAATCCAAAGTACTTAGAGAAAAAAAATGTATAAGTGTTTATATTTTTCCTTCTCCAAATTCAATATACCTTTAAAGTCCTTTGGTTTGGTCATAGGATGGAGAAGTAAAACCTACCAGGTTCTTAATCCTAGCAGATTACATCTTACTACACTATTACTACACAGTAGTAGAAAAAATTCCAAGTACTCCTTGAAGACCTCTTGTTTGAGCCTACAGCACGTAGTACAAATGACACATACTATGTCAAGTGTCAGAACTAATATGTACATTTATACAACCAGATCTTGAGCAATTGTTTGTTATACTTCAAAAGACATTAATTGAGAATATATATACATATAATCATCTTAGTGCTATATATTTTTAGCTTCAGAAATTAAAATCAATTCTAAAATTTAAAATCTAGATGTAGTAGAATTCAGGAGCTTATTCAACAAGTAGGGAAGTACATTAAACATGAAGTGCTTATATAACCCAAATGTATAAAAAATTTTCCATGATTACCATAAACATTGCTTTTCCAGCACTTCATGTTTCAGTGCTCAAAACAGTAAACGACTTTTCCTTAAAATAATTAAAAGAGAAATTATGCATAAAGTATTGAGCTTTTCTGGAAGAAAGGTGGATTATGGAAAAAAAAAAATCACTACGTCTCATTACTATTTCTTCCTTTTAAGCCATAAGCCAGAAATCATTTGTTAGACAGATATTAGGCAGTGACTGAAAGCCTCAAGACACCCGTGGAGAGAGGGGAACTGTTTATTTTTTTAATCAATATATATGCATTTTCCTTGGGTTAAAATAAGTTCATTGCTTCTCATAATTTTCTTTGCTCGTTTCTTTCAAAAAAACTAGCACTTGTCAGTAATATGACATAATTCAATATGATAATAATTCCATCAGATAGAAGCAAACCCTCTTCTGTCAAAAGAAGCATTTTTTGTTATAGTTATGAAACAAAGTTACAATTTCAGTTGACACTGTAAAAGCTAGACTAAAACACCTTTGCCTCAAAAAAACACTGAAAACCTTTTTTAATCAGAAATGATATTTTTCTAAAGCAAACTCAAATGCCAAGAAGTTAGACTCTTCATCCTCTTTGCTACACTAATTATGCACTAATTATAACAAAGTCACTGATGTGCTGCACTTACCTTTGGTTCATTGATCACTTCTGATGTAGTGTTCAGCATTCCTTGCCAAATCCTTGAGAGGTCTCGAAGGTTGAAGACATAATGGAATTTGGCTGGTGTGGGCAACATTTTTAGCTTGGTAATCTGCCACAGCCTGCGTGTCAGTGGAATCAATTTGGCTACTGTTTTCTTCACATCTTCTGAAAATCCCCGCTCACTACAATAGTGCCCTTTTCCAATTACACCTGTGAAAAAAAAAATTGCCAAATGAAAGATTTTTCTAAGACACACTAGCGCAACACCAAGAGCTACAATCTTCTGAAGTTTCTTTTTCTTTTTTTAATCCCCAAAACCTTTTCTAATTTGTTGAAATGCATTTCCAGTCTTTATTCAAATCTTGATTCACCTGCTCTTAACACCATTCTGCCACCAGCTCACTGGGTATTTAGCTCTTAAATAACTGTCCGTTAAAAATGTTCTTTTGTCTAACAAAATAGCTTCCACAGCCTTTGAATACTAATCTCTTCTCTGAGCCCAATATGATCCTGTCATTTGTGAAAGTCTAGCCATCAGTCATTCATTCTTAGCACCAGTAGCAGCTTAGCAACTCTCCAGCATTGTCACGAAAACTAGGAAGGACCTTCATGCCATTCCTCCTAACACTTAGTATATCAATAGATTCAGAGATGTGATTGGACCTGAAAAACTTACAGGTTGATGAAGTTGCAGGTGGGGAGTGATTACTGAAGGAAAATGTGCTGGTAAGCAAATCAGAGGGGGATTAAGCCTCAATTTTAATCATAATGTTTATAGAGGGATAAAGAAAAATCAGCTACCATTTTCAAAAATTGGATGGATACAAAGCTAATTCCCTTTACCAAAAATTTTGTCAATGGAAGAATTAGAAGGCAGAGTACAGTTGAACACAGAAAATTGTCTCTTGAGCCTCTGTGGAATGTCATTGCGACCTCCCCCAGGGTGGATCATGGCAGCCAAAAACTGAATGTCCACAATGTTGGTAAATTCACCAGGCTTTTCCAGGTTATACAGTCCATTCTGTTCCATCAGTTGCCTAACTATTTCATTAGTGACCTGTAAAATAACCAGGTATTATATAACAGATTATTATACACACAACTAAATGAAATACAAATCATACTTATGTACTTGAAAGACCTAAGAAAGAGTATACCATTATTTTCTCCCCCAAACCCCTGCTTATTTGCTTCAGGAGAAAAATGCACTGCTAGGAATAAGCATATTTAGATTGTCCTTTTCATTGGTAATATCTATGGACAAAAATCCTGGGAGTAGAAGGGAATCCCTAGGTTAGAATTAATCCTTCATATTTCAATTCATTCTGGCTTGAATGCTGCATCATTTCCAATACTGTTGTATTGGAAATACTTCTCCCTTTTAACGCAAAATTTGCAGTTTGTTCTAATCCAGCCCAAGTGATGCATCTTCACGTTGCATCTGCTACCAAATATTTTAATGAAAATTCCATGTGTAACAATCACAAACATGGCTTTTCAAGCTGCAAACATAGAATTATTTCCATACAAAAGAATGCAAGATTCCTTTCCTTAGCCATAAATGAACCCCCTGCTTTTCTGTTTGACCAGTTGAAAACATCCCACAGACAGTACCTGATACAACTATACTTCTCTAGAAATTCTAACATTAGTTTCCAAAGCAATATACTTCAGAACCATCTTGCCAATGTACATAACGATTACTTCCATTTTTCCTAAAGCAGAGAAGTCACTTCTTACCTCTCAGTATTCACAGTATTTTAATTATCGTCCACACAGCCAGTTTGCTATCACAATTTGTGTGCCAAAGGTTTTTTTCTAACTAACATTTTTTAAATWTTTTTTAATTAAAAAATGAGTGTCGGTAAAAAACATTGTTAAAATTATATAGACATGTTTTAAGGAGTACTCGAACTGCTTCTTGTAGTCAGTATATTTATTTTCAATTAATTCATGACAATATAAACCTAGATGGGTTCTTTAAGAAGACTGTTTAAAAATTAAGCACTACATATCAAATTTACCTCCTACTGCCTGACTGAGAAGAGAAGCCAGTTTTACAGTGTAGCAAGGGAAGAAAGAAAATACGTTTTGCCTTCTTTTTTTCCTCTTTTACAAACTAACCTGATCTCCCCATTCATTTATTATGGGCATATTCACATCATCAATGAAGACTGTCATCTTTTTGCCTGCAGGCGGACCATAAGTTGTGCCCATGCGCTTGTCCACATAACTTTCTATTGTACGCTGTTAAAAAGCAATTATTAGCATAGTTACAAAGAGCCCTTCCTTTCATACATGATTCAATCATTTAAACGTACTGATGGTTTTGTTACACAGAATTTTACTAAGGAAGGTTTAGACAACACATCTGCTGGAGCTAATTGCACTAGTTCAACTAGAATGTCTGAAATTTCATGCTATACAGAGTTACGTTGGTATCAGATATAACAAATGTCTAGTGTAGACAACCATGCCTAAGAGTTTCATAATTTTGAAACCATTTCAAACTTTTCTTTCATTTTTTTTTTATTTATCAGCAAAATTGATGTTCACTAGCAATAAAGAATAAACTAATAATCTGTCAGGTCTGAAAGATGTGATTCTTGAAGACCTTTCCAGCAGACATCAATGTGCATCATAAAAGCATACAGTGATAATTAAATTCACATACATAAATAGACTTGATGAAGTAACTTTGCTTAATAGTAGACTTACCACTACTTTTCTTCCCATCATCTTTCCATTGCTCCATTCTTCTTAAGGTGCAGTTTTTATTTATTCTATACCAAGTGAAAGCTCACTTAACCATGCATAGTTATTCTTCAGTGCAAATCTAAATATCTGCATTCTTACATTGTGCCTAGGCTCCTGTACAGTAACCTGGAAAGCCTTCTTACACAAGTGGCATCAGATCAAGATTTTAGAAAGTCAGAGTAATTTAAAAGCACATGTGTCATAACAGACAATGCTTTGGTCTAGACTGTTATCAGAGATTTGACTGTTAGACTTGCACATCTATTTCAGATGTCTGGATCGTCAACAGACTATCATCTATCATCAATAAACTTGACATCTATTTTATAAAAATAGATGTATTGACACTACTTTTTGTTTCTATAGCCCAATCAATAGAAAGAAAAATACTAAGGAAAATAAGACCAAAATTACTTACTTGTATATTAAACATGTCAATTGTTTCTACTATGCTATAGAGCCAGATGATAGATGATGCATCAAGCACATAGACAGCACTTCTGATTACAGCACAGGCAGTGCTTCGGCTTGGCATACCAAACCATTAAAAATATTTCCCGTATATATTGCCAGCAAGTTAAAGAAACTTGAAATAATTCAAAGTAGCTCAGTAGAAATTTGGACAGGCAGTACAGTTCAGGAATTAAGTATTCATAGTTCTATTTAGAGCAGCTGCACTGCATGTGTTACTTTTTTAAATGAGTAATTTAATTTACTGAAATTTAAATTGAAGACAGCACACTTTTTATGACAGATTGTTGTGGTAGCACTTGTTTTACACATGGCTTTTACTGAAATCTGAGGGAAGTCGCTGACAGCTCTACCCAATTAGTGAGAACTGATACATTTGACATAAAAACATTAAATGTGATAAAGCAAATAATATGCATGGTATTGTAATAGTCCAAGAACAGCTCAATAACTACCAAAGAAGTTGAAGGGAACATGGTTTTTACAGAAGTCTTTTAAATCATGTGTTAGGACACTTAGTCCATCTGAGCAGGTGCTTTTTTGTTTCTACACTCATTTTCAATTAAATAAACCACTTTCAGAAGCATCCTCCTGGCAAATTCTCAGAACAATCTCTGAATCCAGTCACGTTGTATTAGAAAGTGAATGACTACTATACCTGGAAAATTAATGGGGTAGTTGCAGATGAAAAATTCAAACTCTTAGCCATGTGGCTTTCAGGGTTATATTTTGACATAAAACCTTTGATGATAACAGTCTTTGCAGTTCCTTGCTCACCAATTAGTAGGACAGCCTAGACAAAGACAACATTGAAAGAAGACAAAACACAAGAGCTGGGTGTCTTGGCAAAGCCTCAGCAATCTCATTTAGCTTTTAAACTGAAATGAAACTAGAAAAGTCATGTAAAGTGAGGTCTCAACAAGGCACATGTGGAAGCAAAATAGTTAATGCCTCATAGACTTTTGCAGGCCTCACAAGTTTAAAATATTTGCAGTTAATGGTCACATCAGTCAGCACGATTTAACTAACAAAGGAATGGATTATTCGTAAAAGGAGCTGATTATTTGAAAAAGGATGTACCGTCTAGAGCCTCAGTATCTGAAAGATTTCAATTGCTGTTGTTATTTACCATATCCTGCTTATCTGACACAGTTTTGGTAAAGAATGGGTTGCATAACCTAAAGGTACATAAACTCTGTAACTGCCCCATGTGGGCAGAGTTCATATCAGCAGAGTCTGGCTTTCTGCTGCCCTGTGTGCTGCCCCTTCTCCAACAGCTACATGAAAAAATTGCTTCTGTTCTCAGCTGTAATTACGGTTATTTCCACTACAGAAAGGATGGGTGAGGGGAAGACAAAAAAGTCCGGAAGCAGTGAGTATTCATGAGTTCAAGCATATTTACATGAATGTAGGTCCTGAAATCACCATTTTATATAAAAAAAAAWGAAGTCCTTCCTTTTCAATAATATAATATTTCACTTCTAATTCAAAAACTTTATCACATGTACTGTTAGCACTATTTAGATGTGAAATATAGAAAAGTACCTTGCCCTGTTTCGCAATGGTTTCAATAAGGAAATCCATTCTCACATTGTCAACATTAGGCACAAGAATGGAGCCATACTCTGGAGTGCTGCTACTGGGATACACATACTCTTCAACACGTGTATTCCAGTGCCTCCATTTACCTAATAAGAACGAAATGAAGTTAATGTTTGAGAAATACAAGAAGCCATCGTTGACTTCTTTTATTTTGCATTGAGTTGACTCGTCTGTCAGTGCCTTTGTCTCGCATACAGTAACCCCACTCTGTAAAATCAGACCAAAATTATAGAATAATATAATCATAGAATCTCTCAAGTTGGATCCAAGAGGCTTACTTTCCTACATAAATTATGACAAGGACAAGGCTTGTCTATTTTTGTTCACTTGACAATTCATCGGCACAAAGTCCATGCAGCTTTCTGTAGCAATATATCCACATTCTGATTTCTCACAGGAAACAGGGAAAAAGCTTTATACAACATCACCAGTAAAGCATAGCTGTAAAACAAAACTTGCTAAGGAACACAAAAGAAGGTAAGCTACAAAAAACTTCTGAACTAATTTTCTAAAAGAAGCACAATTTTAAAATTACTTTTAAGTTTTACCCCATACCACCCAGCTGGGTTACTAACCGTCAGATGCCACATAATAATCAAACATGGTATCTTCACTGCCTTCTGGGATACAGGGAAGATCAAGTTTTATTGTTGCATGGTTTCGAAGCCAGTGCTCCATTTTGCATCTGTCTTCCAGTTCTAGTAATGCTCCTACACTCCACATAAGAGAGAAGATGTACAGCCTTTCCAAGTATTTTGGAGTCAATTCCCCTCCTTGCTCCTGAAGGAGTGAGTTAGGTTTTTATTTTCAATAGCCTAAAAATTCTATTTGATAATCATTAGTAACATCAGGTTAAAAGCCTTCAGTCATGTTTAAATTTACTGGTGTATTCATCAATGTACAGACTGAATCAATATCAAGTAGGCCACAAAATACAGAAAAGCACCCTGTAAATATCACTTTTAATCACCCATTACAGCATTTGATCTGTTTAAGTTCTAGTTTATAATCTGATAACAATCCACCCAAAAAAAATGAAGGAAAAMTGCTGTCTGATGCATGCTACATGTCAGTGCTTAATATCAGATCCAAATGTGAGAGAGGGCACATCCTAGCTATTATTTTCTAAAGAAAAATAAGGTATTCCTTACTAACCTGCATCTTCATTTATATTCCAAGTCATCAAAGAATCTCCTCTCTACATAACCTCATGACTTAAAATTATCTCCATTAGATTAAGTAAATATAAAAAAATCCACACTACTTTACCTTAGGTGGGATAAGGCCCTGCAGCATATTAATGCTTTGCATAATCACAAAGGCCTCCAACACCTCAATCTTGCATTGCAGAGACTGAATACTGAAGCGGTATAAGTCTGGGAATGACGAAGAATACAGCTGACGTAGAGTTTCAGCTTCTTGGAAGGAATGTCTTTTCAAAAATCCCTGTTACAAAGCATGGTGAGAAAATAAATTTAGTTCCCAATGCAAGTCTCAGTAAATTCAACTCTAGTAATTCAACAGGTCCGGTGAGGACGGAAAGTTGATTTCTTTTTGGGGGGCTCAGATTCCCTGCCTGTTGGGCAGGGTTTGGCTAGCAGAAGGTCAAACTTTACCCAAATATGCATAATTCCTACTGGATGTTAAACATGGATACTGAAGAAAAAAAGCACTTTAAAGTTTTCAACAGCAYAAAAATCATTCTTTTCAAATATTTTTAAATCACAATGGCTGTTTAAGGTATACAACAACTCTGCAAAGAAAGAATATCATATGTACTGAACACAAGTTTGATTTATTCTGCACAACGTTAGTTTCTAGCAGTGATACAGGGTACCCCAGAAACATCTGGCAGTTGCAGAAAAAAAGTTAGCATTTCAGGAGGGGATGTCTGCTGAAGTGTGTAGTATTTTTATTGTGCATCTCAGTATCTGTAATGCTGGATAAACAAAAACTAATTAAAACTACCTATTTCTCAAGATCACAGAACAGGATTTGTTCTTTGATGCCTTTATCTCAAAGTGGGAACCTGCTTCTTTGAGTTACCCAGAAGCTTTCTTTCATCTGTGTGGCAGAATGCTTCTCATTTACTTCCCATGAATTTATTTCCTACATAAAATACACTCATCAGCAAAAACACTTGCAGATTCTTCCCCAAAATTCAAACTAAAATTTGGCACAAATTGAAATCTAATAAATTCAATTTAAACATAAGAAAAAAGTTTTTTCTTTTGTTGTGAGGGTGGTCAAACACTGGAACAGGCTTCTCAATGAGCTTCTGGAGTCTCCATCTCAAAACTCAACAGGACACAGTCCTGAGCAACCTACTCTAGTTGACTCTGCTTTGAGTGAGGTGCATTCAACTACATGATCTCCAGAGGTCCCTTCCAACCTCAGCTATTTTGTGCTTCTGTGATTCTTTTTTACTCTTCTGTCTTCATAATCTTTTGAAACTCTATCTTTTACTGTCCAAAGTAAATAAACTCTGGGACTGATTACAAATAGGTAGATATATGAAAAAGCTTTCTAGAAACAGACAGGTGGAAAACAAAGTACTAAAGATTAAATGGCAGAACTAGTTAAAATAGATATCTGGAACTTCACCAGCTGTTCAGAAAATATTAGGGGTAAGCAGAAAAGTTGGTAAAATGTTTTTGCTTTGGAGGAGGTTGATGAGTAATGGATCAAATACCTTTGATCACTTTGCAAAAGCTGCTTAAGAAGCATGTTAGACAAGAACAGCAATATGAAAAGTTTGAGATCTATTTCACTGAATTCGGAAATTGCTTATGTCATGATATTGCATCCCAATAGGCTGCTATATTTAGTTGTTTAAAAATTATAAGGATGGGAAATCTAAATGTATACAACAACTTCCTGAGCTATTTGTATTTGGTTTTAATTATTTTTCAAAGTTCTTCTGAAATATCAACAAATACTATGTTTCATTCAGCATCTGAGAATTAGGAACTAAAGAAAGAAAATTCCATTTAATTCTATTACAAAAGTAAGGAAATCCTCTAGTGAACAATGCAAGATTGACATCTACCCTGATCTGCTGGAATATGTAGTATATTGCACTACAAAATAGATTTAAAAGGAGATGTACTGAAAGAGCCATCAAGATATTTTATTTATGAAGTAAAAACAAACCAAACAAAAAACAAATAAATGCTATTGACTCAAATGATAAATAACTATAGGTTGCAATTTTATAGCCAATTTTTTGGGGGGGGAGAGGAAGGGAGGTTGGAAGGGTTGTTTCATGGCTGAAATGAAGGTAATTTGTTTTGTGTTATTCAAAAATGAAAAARAAAAAAAAAAAMMAAAAAAAAAACAAAAAAACACCCATGTTCTTATTTTCCTTTTGACTGTTGCTACCACCAAAATAAATTAAAAGCATAAGATCATGGATTAAGTGAAACTACCTTCATGCAACACTTACTTCAACACAACTAAATTTAGTCTGCATATCACTTTGAAGTGAGAAGGTAGATCATGACTGATAAGGCAAAATAAAATGCTTTTCTTTGGTTTTTCTGTCTTTGCAGATGAATCTATAGCTCAATTTAAACTGAAACGTTCAAGAAGTTGTTGCCTGCAAATTAACCCATGCAAGAAGGCAGAGGTGTGAGAACCTATTAGTAGGCCCTATGCAGTGCTATAAGTACAGAAAGGAACAACACAAGTGAAATCTCATGGGAGACACTGTCCTATATGCATAATTTATACTTACAGTTTCCCAAGTATCTGTATTAGTTTAAAAAAAAAAAAAAAAAAAAAAAAGTAAAGCCTTGCAGTAATATACATAAGGCACTTGTGTTGACAGGATGTATTTTCATTGGTAAAAATTCAGTAACAGCCAAATTTTTGGGAAACTTATTAAACAATTTTTTTCTTTTTCTAATAAGAATGCAAACATTTTGGACTTGGCAAAGAGACCTATCAAAATGAATTAGTGATGATCTCGAGTGTTGCTAAGTAGCTGTGATTGAACAACCAGCTCCATATGATTTAATATCATTCTAAAAGGGAAAGGCTCTAGGCACTACTAGAGAAATATGGTAACAACCCTCTGCAGCAACCTTTAGTCCCTCACAAGCAGCAAACCTCCATAGGCAACAAGTCACAGCACATGGGTACCTCCATCACAGGAGGAAGTCTCTGACAACAATCACACTCCTTTTCCTCTTAATTGGTTAAGGCTAAGCTGGGTTCTGATGCATCCCCTAGTGGATCTTGTTGCTCCTCACCTATTCTTAGGGCATTATACCTGACCTGCCATTTCAGATCTGCAGGCGGAAAAGAAACCTCGCTTCTGTTGCCAGAAATCACAAGTTTACAGCCTTCCTCATCTCGGGAGTTTCTGTTCACCAAAGCCTTGAATGCAGTCTCTCACTCACTCTCCTTTCCATTACAGGGCTAGGGATCTTGAGTCTGCAGTGTCTCTGTGTCCTGGTTTCAGCTGGGATAGAGTTAATTTTTTTTTCCTAGTAGTTGGTATAGTGCTATGTTTTGGATTTAGTATGAGAAGAATGGTGATAACACACTGATGTTTTTAGTTGTTGCTAAGTAGCCTACTAGTCAAGGACTTTTCAGCTTCCCATGCTCTGCCAGGTGCACAAGAAGCTGGGAGGGAGCATAGTCAGGACAGCTAGCCCAACTGGCCAATGGGGTATTCCATACCATGTGACGTCATGCTCAGTATATAAAAGCTGGGGGAAGAAGAAGGAAGGGGGGGACGTTTGGAGTGATGACGTTTGTCTTCCCAAGTAACCGTTACGCGTGATGGAGCCCTGCTTTCCTGGAGATGGCCGAACACCTGCCTGCCGATGGGAAGTAGTGAATGAATTCCTTGTTTTGCTTTGCTTGCGTGCGCGGCTTTTGCTTTACCTATTAAACTGTCTTTATCTCAACCCATGAGTTTTCTCACTTTTACCCTTCTGATTCTCTCCCCCATCCCACCTGGGGGGAGTGAGCGAGCGGCTGCATGGTGCTTAGTTGCTGGCTGGGGTTAAACCACGACAGTCAATCAGCAGTACAGCAAGCGGCAAACCAGGACACTCTGCAAAGATCCTGCTGATCTATTTTGCAAAGATCTTGCTGATCTATTTATCTTCCCTGAAGGCACACAAGTCTTCTCACCCCTTCCCACAGCTCCTTCACCTGATTACTCCATGCCCAGGGCACACTTCCCCCAGGGCGGCTCCACTGTCTCCAGCCCCAGGAAGAGGCACCAGACACTGCCTGCCACTCAGGGCTTGGACAGCAGCGTACTGTCTCTCTCTTGATTTCCATCTGTGCTGAAACCTCTAATACGCCAAGGATAGTTGTTCTAGGCAGTGCCACAGACCATGCCCCATGGCTTGTCAACTTCTTCTCCATTGCCAGACAAATCAGGGATTTATGGACAAGGAATCTGGTTATAAACAAGCAAGCTATATAAGACTTATAAGCTTGAGAAGCTTTATGGGTTAAAACAATAAGAAATCTGAGAATAATACAGAGTAATCATTACAAAAGGCTTCCTACTAACTACTAACATCTGACAGTTAATATGAAGCCAACTGTATTTTCATCCAGCTAGTTAAGCAACACTGTCTACATGAGCACTAGTTGTATTTTCCACAGGTATTCTATTTGATTTGGAAGATGAAATGAGTGAATGAGACTGCGAAACATTCATTTTTAAAATTATTAAAAAAACTTGTTAATGTGATACTTTCTAGAAAGGAGGACAGTAAAATTCAGTCTGTCAGCTCATAGTAACATGAAGTTTTGTTGTTTTGAGTCTGCAAACAAGGGGTTAAATACACTACAAGGGCCTGGATGATGATGTAATTTCATAAACAGGGAGACTAAATTATTCCTAGCTTAAAATTAAAGTTTAAAGTCCATATAAAGGAACATTAATTTGGGATTATATAGAAGAAAGGTATATTAACCTGGTTTTCAGGAGAAGGTAATAAAGTAATTCTCTCTATGATCACAGGAATCAGTGTCTTAGCCACAAGGAAGAAAGTTTTAGTTTTTGATACTCATGAGACAGTCCATGTTTCATCAAAGAAAAATAATGTCAACAAAATATTCTCAATAAGACTCACTAGACAAGAAAAAAATAAAGAGAAAATAAATTGATATTTCTTTTAATTTAATTTTTTAAAAAATGTTAATCCTGAGGAGCTTACTTTACCAATAAATTTCTAAGACAACATAGGGCTTAATAACAAAAAAAAAAAATCAGAAACCAACTTTTTTTACTGCTATTTTCTCCACTGTTTTCTTAAAAGGGAAAAAAACTGGAATTAAATGCTGAAAGTTTTGTTGAAAGATATTAGTACGGAACATTAGGTAGATTCTTGGGAACTCTTATATTTCAACTTTACCAAGATATTTGCTGCATGAAAAAAAACCTAAGTATGCTCAAGTCTCTAAACGTATCATTCACTATACCATTACCACCATTCAGTCAAGATAACGATTTATTTTTTCCAGTTTTTGGAAGATGGAGGATGACATATACAAGAAAAAACTCACTTTATAGATCACTTTGAAATTTGAATATGTTATATGCTGTTCTTCCCTCCAAAACACACCTATAACATGTTCTGTTTTTCTAAATGATTCATCCCATGCCAGAGAGAGAGTAACCAGGGCTTGGTTCTTCAGACATTTTGCTTCTAAAAATGTTAACAGACAACTTAACCAGGTAAGAACATAAATTTAAAAATTATGTACTTTGATGCTGCATTGACTTTATTTCTGGTTCTAAATCCCAACTGCAAATAATTTTACAAAATATCAAGAGAACTTATATTTTCTTGAGGATTTCTAGATTCCTGAATCAGCCTGTTTACTCTTTCTTCTTCCTTGGTCTGAAGCTGTACTAGGGGCTGCCAGGTAGTTGATATTTTGACAACCGAGTTGTTCTTCAATTGTATAAAATACCTTGAACTACAAATTTGTCCCGAAGTGAAATATCCATGTTTTTAAAAGTGTAATATGTTGACTATGTTCCTGAAAAAAATACATTATTCACTCTTGTATAAACTACCAGAAACATTGCTATATTAAATACTGACCTGTAAGTTTATACAGTGTAAAAGCTATTTCGTAGTAAAAGACACAAAATTAGGTCCTAAAGTAACAACATTGAAGTGTTGAATAAGTAACCAGTAAAATTTTCAATACATAAACAATCACTTAGCTATTGTACCTCAAGGATGGGGCTCCAGTTGAGAACTGATGAGCTCATGAATACCATCCCATTCCTTGAAACTGTTGCTGGAGAAGCATTATCAATATTATGAGGTTCAAAGACTATTTTGCAATTTGGTGCCATAGGTATCCGATCTCCGTTTGCTAGTGTTAGAGTTCTGTTATCATCCAGGACAGAATTAAGGTTCTCAATCCAAATAGCATCAACTGGACCATCAAGAACTATCCAGATGTGGTCTCCTATAATCCAAAATAACAGATAAAAATGCCTATGGAGGAAGTTTCTTTCAAGGACCGCTTTCTTCTCTATGCAAACAAATTTTGAACTAATTCTGAATTCACGCACACAGCTAGAATCTCAGCTTTTAATGCAACTACCATTTCCATCACTCAATTTCAATAAAGCACTTCATCACCTACTGATAATAATTATCCATTGCTCAGTATATAAAGTGTCATCAGCGTAAGTCATGTTTGTAATAGTCTGAAACAGTTTTATGGATCCAGTCTTCAACGCAGTAATAAATTAGGTTTATTTCAACTTACATAAAACAACATAAAGAAGATAGAAACTATAGATCTATTTAAAACCACCATTCATTTGTTTCCAAACAGTTTATGTAAATGTAGTGAGATTAAATGAAAGGAACACTTGAAAAATCACTCTCAAATAGCATGCTCACTTTCATAAGTAAAAGAGGTCCATTAGGGGAAGATTCTTGTTGTTCATTCTCCTGCTTGTGAACTTGATCCTGCTCCCTTTGAAGTTTTTCCAGCTCTTTCAATTTAGTAACAGAAATGTATCTTAAAGCCTGCCTCTGTTTCCTAGGAGGCTCTGGATCTGTCCTGCTCACCTCACTTGGGTACTGAGCAAGAGGCCCTGCCTGGAGAGGGATCCCCCTTTGGCTTCTGGCTCCCCGTCCCTTAAGGAGTAGTCAGCCCTGCTGTGCGTTAGTAGATAGCCCTTCAGTCAGAGATGGTCCCACTCTCATCTGCCTTCAGAGTCCTTACTATCTAGGCCTAGGTGGCTTGGTGCATTGCTAGGTATGAACCAAGAAGGTTCTAGATGAGAAACTTTCTCACCTCTGAGGCAAATAATTCTATATTTAGAAGCTTTTCATAGCTACAGAGCAGGCATCTCGGGCATGAGATGGTCTGGAGTTCACTTCATAAAGAGACATTACAGAAGTGTTGCAAACAGTGAATCTGAGGAAGTCATGTAAGTGTGCTAATTTATATTTCATGTTGAGGGAAAAAATAGAAAAATCAACAGTTAATGCTATGCTACATTCTCAGGGGTGCTACATTTCTAGATTTGAAAGAAAACCAACAAAATTAAATCCAAAAGTATTTTCTATTTTTATCCTTAAAGACTAAGAATTTCTGCATGAAAATTGACAGTGCAACAAATGTTAGGATTTTCTCTTTTTTTTTTCCTTTAGTCCTTAAGGCCTAATGATAAGGTCACATACTAATATTCAGACAAAACAAGGAAGAATCCATCTAGCATCAAACCGTCAAGGCCTCTCCTTTAGTTAATACAGCAGTCTAAGAATATATGCCAACATTATTTTAGGCAGAAATTAGTTGCCTAAATAGAATTATCTAGTGACATTTGAGGTGGACTATGGTATGCGCAGGGCTAGGAGGTATGACACAAAGGAGATTCACACCCTTCTAGTATGGCAGCTGAAGACCAGGTAGAAATTCTGACAGCACCAAAAATTTTTATCGCATACCAGCGTTGGGGGAGCTGACTCTTACCTTCCACTTTTCTTCCATACAAGGGCCTATCATTTGAAAGAGAGGGATCAGTAAATTCAGTGAAACAGTTTGAACACAAAGTGTTTAGAACAGAGACTATACAATAGACAGAAGTTCTTGCAGCAATATTCTAATGCTTCCATGTAAGTAAAAAAAAAAAAAAAAAAAAGTCTGCTAATAATGCACTTTAGAGAGATGCCCTGCAGCTTGTTTTGTGTTGGAGGAAATTGTTTTTCATTGTACCTTTCTTGGCTCTTAAAGTTTTTCTCCAGAGTGTTGAAAATATTCCATCTGTCCAATCATTTGTTGCCACATCGAGACGACCAAACATTTGCGGAGCAGTTATAGCTTTAGGATTCATTCTCATTTCACGATGTGGCTGTCCACAATCTATGAAGGCAGATCATCAGTTAGTTTTGGTACTTCTTTTCAACAGTTAGAGAACTTTGACAAATTCAAAATCATTACACCTAAATGTATGGTTTATTATGCATTCACCATTATAAGAAGTTGTGTATTTACTTGGAAAACTTAGTTCTTGCTATACATCAATATTTGTTAATTGGAGCCATCAAAATTTGAAGTAGAACAAAGATCTGAAACTTTTGAAAGTACAATTCACATTTCATAGATTCATTGGGAACAGAAGAGCAGCAAGATGAAATTTATTCAAGGTTTGGTTTAATATTTTGAAGGCTTATCAAACAATAGAGCTTTAAAGCCTTTAGTTTGGATGCACTTTTTTAAAACCCAATGACTAAATAGCAGACAGATGCTCCACATGATTGATTGTTTTTTGGTTTTCCCTGTTGTGCACTTGCATACACCTTGGAATAGGCGAAGTATATGATATTGGCATATCTCTGTGAAGTCTCTCAGGCAGCTAAATTCTATCTAGCCATACGATGATCATATAACCTTTATATTTTCCTCATTAACAACAGCTTAAAAACTCCTATGCCAGACATCTTTAGAAAAGCCAATATTAAAACATTATCAGGAGCCAGTAATAAGATGTTGAAAGACAGAGCTAAAAAAATGGCTTATCTTAAAATCTTAATTATAATCAGAGTTCACTAACATGTAAGATAGAAGCCTGGCAAATCATGTAGTTTTACATTTCATGAGGTTATGATAGAAGATCAGCTTTAAAAAAGTATTGCAGCGGCTTTATCTTGGTCGTAGTTCACATCTCAGTGCTACAGAAATATAGGAAAATAGTATAATGCAACTATCTGTTCTTTCTGTTTTTTTTTCCTAAATGAAACAGTCATTTACACTGCAATGTAGAGCTTACAGTGTTTCTTAAGCACACTAGGTACTGCATGGGTGAGAGACTGGCTGAACCATTTTTGATGGAAACTATCCATTTCTGGAAAATTGTATAAGCAGTCTACTGAAGCCTGTGAAATGGGGTAACACAAGCTTACCTCAAAAGATATGTTTTTTCTCCCCCAGATATGAGCTTTTAGTTTAATAAAATCAAACAGAAGTTCTTCCACTAATATTTTTAGAAATAGAGAGGACAAAACACACACTCCTCAAGTGTCCAGCGAGGACACAAAATGAATATCCTTGAAGACTTTGTCACTGACTTTCCTAAACCAGGAACTATCTCCTAGTAGCAAAAAATGATAGTAGTAGTTATTTTATACTGCAGATAAAGACCCTGTCTTGTGAATTGTGTTCAAGAAGGACTTATGATTAGGGGAAGGTTTCAGCATTACCTCAGCCAAACCTAGGAGATGCTTTAACCACTTGTCCAAGCTGTCTACCCAGACAATACTCCTCTTTCTCAATGTTTCTAGAATAAGAACTTCTGATATAAGTATCATAATATGGAAAATAGGACACGTATTATATTATATGACTTTGAATGTCAGACATTTTTAAGCTTTTAAAAGATACTACCACAATAATTAGTATCACAACACACAAACAGATTCTTCCAGTAATTTATTCTCACAGTAAAGTAATTGAGGCTTTCTATGAAGAAACAATGTGGTTTAAAGGAGATGTTATGATGTAACAGTTTAATAACAGTTTACAATATAAATACTCACATACCTGTCATGGCTTTCATCAAAGTGTGAATGCAAACAGTTTTTCCTGCACCACTAGGTCCTAGCGTCATCAATCCATGCCTTACTCTCTGGGTTTCAAAAAGTTGGATAACTTTCAGTTTCCAAGGAGGATGACAAACAAGTCCAGCTTCCTCCACCTATAGACAGTGACAGAAAACCAAATTACTACTATTTTAGTGCACGAGATATTTTGATGCTTGGGGGGGGGGGGGAAATCTATCTTCAGCAGAAGACTACACTCTTTGTAAAGGTTTTTTGTACATAAAAAACTGTTTGGAAAAAGAAGGGATATTTGGTATTCAAATATGTATTCAGAAAAATAAAAGAAGATAAACCATCTTTATTTTTCTCTTTCCTCTTCTTAGGGTTAAAATATCATTTTAAGGAAAAGCCAAAAATTTTAGAAACACTTTTGCTAGCAATGTCTTCCATAGCCACACAGCGTTTTCACTTGCCTCTCAGAACAGTTGCCTTTTTATGATGATGATGACTTGTGTTTCTAAATGCTTACAATAGCTAAAAGTTTTTCCGTAAAACATTTTGTTAAATATTTCTCAGTGTACAGACAGACCTTTGAGTAACTTCTTAATATCATCCTTCTAAGAAAAGACATGATGTTTTAGAATCAAATATCATATGATTGTTTACTACTTTTTACTAATTCCAAGCTTAAAGAAGTTATCTCACTATAATGGTATTGCTGTTGCTTGTGAAAGTGACTCAGCTGGAAGTGAACAAGAAAGTTTTTAGCCAGTAGAGAAAAGCTAGAACTATTTCTTAAGGATTCATAGCACACTATGTTTTTGACAGTCAAAAAAACTTCTAAAAACTCAAGATCATGTTATAAAAGTGAAGCTCTCAAAATAACAATTATATTTTAATTCAAGTATAATTTCTGTTTTTAAATTATGTTCCACAAAAAATCTCAGAAAATATTATCAGTAAAAAGAGGACTAACATTTTACTGATAAGATAAAACTCAGCGTCAAGTAGTCAGTTAGAACCATGGAACTGGCACTACCACTTAGAATCATAGAATCATAGAACAGTTTGGGTTGGAAGGGACCTTTAAAGGTCATCTAGTCCAACCCCGCTGCCATGGCCAGGGACATCTTCAACTAGATCAGGTTGCTCAGGGCCCCGTCCAACCTGACCTTGAATGTTTCCAGGGATGGGGCATCTACCACCTCTCTGGGCAACCTCTTCCAGTGGTTCACCACCCTCAGCATAAAAAATTTCTGCCTTATCTCTAGTCTAAATCTACCCTCTTCCAGTTTAAAACCATTAGCCCTTGTCCTGTCACAACAGGCCCTGCTAAAAAGTCTGTCCCCATCTTTCTTATGAGCCCCCTTTAAGTACTGAAAGGCTGCAATAAGGTCTCCAAGAAGCCTTCTCTTCTCCAGGCTGAATAACCCCAACTCTCTCAGCCTTTCTTCATAGCAGAGACATTCCATCCCCCTGATCATTTTCCTGGCCCTCCTCTGGACCCGCTCCAACAGGTCTATGTCTTTCTTGTGCTGAGGGCTCCAGAGCTGGATGCAGCACTCCAGGTGGGGTCTCACCAGAGCAGAGCAGAGGGGCAGAATCACCTCCCTTGACCTGCTGGCCACGCTGCTTTTGATGCAGCCCAGGATACAGTTGGCCTTCTGGGCTGCAAGTGCACATTGTCGGCTCCTGTCCAGCTTTTCGTCCACCAGTACCCCCAAGTCCTTCTCAGCAGGGCTGCTCTCAATCCCTTCATCCCCCAGCCTGTATTGATACCGGGGGTTGCCCCGACCCAGGCGCAGGACCTTGCACTTGGCCTTGTTGAACCTCATGAGGTTCACATGGGCCCACTTCTCCAGCTTGTCCAGGTCCCTCTGGATGGCATCCCDTCCCTCAGGCRTGTYGACCGCACCACTCAGCTTGGTGTCATCTGCAAACTTGCTGAGGGTGCACTCGATCCCACCATCTACGTCACTGATGAAGATATTAAACAGTACCAGTCCCAATACGGACCCCTGCAGGACGCCACTCGTCACCGATCTCCATCTGGACATTGAGCTCCATTCAATAAAACCTTGATTCACTTCCAAGACAAACAAGATGGCCTACCGTTTCTGGTTTCTCCAGATTTTAAAGTTTTAGCAATATAAGAAAAATATGCCAAAATAAGCTAACAAAGTTTCCAAACACTGTCATAGCACTAAAAAGCTACCATGACTTCCCCAGATCTGAACTTTTGATAAATTTTGTTTTACATAAGATAATTACAGAGCCTAAAGCTCTTCAAGTTTCCAACACTGCTTCAGTATGGGCTGACATTACACCCTACTTACAAGCAAGTGATAATGGTTCGTTGTTAAAAGGGTTGACACTTTCTGTGTCTGGCTTCACAGATCACCACAGTTGAGCTATGAAGACCATGTTATTAATACCTCCTTTTAATTTATTAGGAAATGACAATTTAAAGCATGAGATTCAAGTTCTTTAGAGTGTCTCCTAATAAAAGCTTAATTTGTGAGCCCTTTTTTAAAGCCAGCTGTATAAACTACAGAAAGCAAAACAGTTTTATAAACATTAGCTGATGATTCAATTCTTCCTTGTTAGGAAAGCCAGAAGCAGATCTCTTTACTTGTATCTAATAATATTAAACATAAGTAAATGAAAAGTCATATACTCAAATTCTTCAGAAATGCACTTCCAATTTTCAATTTTTTCATGTTGGGGTTTTTTGACAGGTTGAGTTTTTTATTTCTCTGTTTAACTATTAGATAATTATCTGAGGAATTATTGAAATTATGGAGGAAAGTTTAATAGAGGTGATCATTTAAGTGTACATACTTCATTAACCTTCTATATCCCGCTGATGTTCTTAAGTTGGCCCTACTGAAATGTTCCAAAAAGATCTAATGGGAGATGAAACAGAGGAAATGTCATTTTAGGTAAATCTTTTCTGAAGCTCATGTTCCAATTGTTAGACTTTATATAAATACTAAAACCTGGGTCAGAAAAGGCAAGCGTATATACATACATTTTCCAAAGTGGTCACCACAAATGACTGACAACAAAACCACAGGACACTACAATCACAATTCAGTGACATCCTTAAGAATTAGGTTAATAATAATATGCCAATGGTAAAGATTTATGGAGAAGCTTACTCCTCCTCTAAATAGTAAAACATATTATTACCAGCTGGGTAGATTCAACACCAATAATTTTCTTAGATGTCACATCATGATAGTTATGCCACAGCAGCACAGATCAAGAGAAACATTACCTGTTTGTCAATGGCAGCTTCCAGTTCAGGATAGTCTACTTTATCAAGCTGGATATCTGGAAACAGATCTTCAATTAGACTCAGGAATAAGGGTTCATCTTCATCAATCTAGTGAAAATCAGGGGAAAAAAACCCCACAGATTAAAACCTATTTTATTTATTCTAGCATATTAAAAAACAATCCCTAACTCTTGTAGAGCTAAAAAAAATATTTGAAAACACAAGGAACCATCTGTGGTAACCCTCTAGGTGCTAAACACTATAGCAGGACACAGCAGAAGGAGATCATGTGATGCTTCCAAAAATCAAAAGTTATTGAAAATAAACCACTAACATACAGACTGAATTTATTAAAGTAGACTTTAGCAATAACATTTATACAAATAGTAAATTGTTTGTCTAAGGTGTAAAAAAAGATAATAAAGGAGATGAAGTATCACAGCAACAGAAGAGGTTTTGTTAGCTATTTAAGACAGATGGGATGGTACTCATTACTACGAAAAACAGATTATTTCAAAAGCGTGACTAAATACTTTAAATCAAAGGTTCTAAACAGGTTACTACATAGACTTCTGTTTGGTCACTTATTTCTATAGGTAGCAGGGGAAATATGTAAAAACAACTCTGAACAATTCAAGGCGTTGTGGTTTAACCTGGATAGGCAGCCAAGCACCACACAGACCCTCGCTCACTCCCTCCCCAGCCCCATACAAGGTACTACGAAGAAAATTAACCCTATCCCAGCCAAAACCAGTACCCAAGACCATCCAGAGAATGGAACATTTCCAAGCTAGCTTCAGTGTAAAGGCCACATCCAATCTTCTAGTGATGACCTTAACAGATTTAAATTGTATTTCAAAAAAACCCATGTAGCTCCAAAGTGCAGTTTAATTAATTTACCAGGCCCTTGGAACTTACCAGTTTAGACAGGTTCATGTCTCTCAGCACACGCATGACAATGGTAGATTCAGTATCTGTGGGATTTGCTCTTTTTGCTGCTCCTAATGTACGTAGCACTGACAATATATTCCGCAAGCCAAAATCATAATGCACCTAGAAGATATGCAAAGTTTGGGAAAATTTTCCCCAAGTTAATGGGGATGAAACAATTCTTATTTATCATTTAAGATATGGATATGTATGAGAAGTTGTACGTGTGGCACAAATGCCTTCTAACATCCAACAAGTAGTCTTTGGCTGTATGACTATAGGTGACTTCATTCCCCACCTCTGCTACCATCTACTAAACTGTAAGGTGTGACAGAAAAAAGAAATGTAATCACAAGTCTTTGAAAAAAGATAAGGTTCCCAAGGACTATTAAGAAATAAACTAGCAGTATTATTTTGAGTTCTCTTTGGACCTTGGAAACTGACTTTATTTGAGAAACATCTAAACCAGCACAGGCAGTACAAACCAAATGCCTCTCAATCCACTCTATAAGACCAACTAATATATAAGCCCTTTATTTGCCTTAATCATCACCATTCATTAAATAAGCAGTGTTCTGAATGACAGTCCCATTCTTGTACTGATAACTTGTAGCAGGAGTTAATCCTCCAGGACAGCAGAGGGTTGCACTACTAAACCACAAGTGTCATTTAGCTTAGTTGGTGAACATGAACTTTTCCATTTTCTTCACATAGATACTAATAATTTGTGACATCATTTTCCCTAAGATGATTTTTCCTCATATGAAAACATTCACCTGCTTTGACAGTTGTTCTTCACACAGCTTGTACAATGTAAAGAACTTCCTTGCCAATACAACATTAGCAATGAAACCACAACTAGCCAATTTGACACGAATTATGATTTGACGATCAGGAACCATCATAGCCACCGAACGGAAGTTGATCTTCAAGTTTTCAGGAAGTTCTTGCCGACCAGCATATCCTGGATTCTGGGGAGAAGAACAGGTTTTGAAGTTGACTGCACCTTGCACAAACAGAAGAATCGGCAAAGGAACATGTAATCTTGTTAGGCAAAAAAAGCTTTTTGGCTTTAAATCACATGTAAAAATGAATTGCCATGCAGATTTACCACCATATCTCTACAGCATTTTAGCCTCTCTTACATCTGTGAGGTATGAAAAATGTTCCACCTAAACACTTCAAATCTGTATTTGTCTTATAGGTCCTGTTTTTACTGGCTACTTCTACCTCTATCTCTATGGCCATTTTTATGTACTTGTAGCAAAAAGCATACTTTGGGAACCAGAATGTAGCATGCAGAAGTAATCTGACATCGAGATAACAACTTGTATTTACAATGCTGGCTGCATTTGTTAATTTCATGTGCTTGATGTCATTGAAACAAGACCCTGTAAACTGTCTTTGTAGTAATGTTCAATGTTTTCAAACTGTCAGTTCTAAGAGCTCAGTGACATAGGAATTGTATGTACATTTAACATACCAGGTTAGAAGCAATTATTGTACAATCATCATTGGCATATTAGAAACCTACAGAATACCTACCATAGTAAGAAAGATGCCAAATTCTGGGTTCATTTCCACATTATCTCCATCAGTAAAAATAAAGCTTTTTTTACGTTCCTTCTTACATGTCAGCACAATTGCAATTTGCTGTGCAGCTACTGATAGTACTGGTAAATCAATACGATTGAATTCATCAAAGCAACCCCAGGAGCCAGACTGAGCAAGACCTTCAAAGAGAAAAGCAGCTAAGCATCTGACCATTATGTTGTTAACCCTTTTTTGGTGCAATTCATAAGTCAAAAACCAGGTTAATCTACCTCAGGAAAAAAAAAAATGTTTATTTTGGAGGGTTGGGAAAGGGACAAGGAGAAATGTTTAATTCTTTTTCAAGCAAGAATGCACAAAGTTCCAAAAGTCCTCAAGCTTGTCTAGGATACTACATCCTTCAATTTCTGCTCCTTCTCTCAGTATCTTGAATGTTTTCCTGTTCCTCCCTACCCACCAAAAAAAAAATCCCTGCAGTAAGTCTATGAAAATATGATGGGTTGTCAATAGTTTATTGCACAGATTAAAATGAACAATAAAGTTGCTTTCACTTGGAAAGAAGTTAGGGGTCAGCCTGTGCCAGAACTGCACTCTTCCTTGGATATTTTGGGGAAAACAAAACAAAACAAAAATCATCAACACAGTCACTTGCAACAATACAACAGTCAAGGACCTCCACTTGATCTCTAATTCGATATCTGCCATGACTAACAGGTATCAATTCCAGGTGCCTAAAAAACGTCGTCTGCATCTAACTTCAGTGAGCTGTGCCAATTGTTTTTAACATATATAGCACTATTCATACACTTTCTTCAACTGATGAGAACTTCGATATTTGAAGGAGACAAAACACTGAAATCGGAATCCAACACATTCCACCAGTTCCGCAATCAATTTCACAGCTTTTTCTTTTTGTACTGGCAGTCCTCCTTGATTATTTTAAGTATCTTTATGTATCCTTTCATAAACTGTCTTATGTTTTCAGACATTTCTAATTCTTGGAGACAGTGTTGCAAGTGTATTTCACATTCATAACAAGATATTAATTACTTGCATTTATTAAAAGGCTGAAAACCACCTGCTGATTACGTGTTGACCCTGTTTCATAAAGATGTTCTCTTAGCATTTGTAACTTTCACATAGTCCGTAGAATTATATAATCACAGAATATCCTGAGTTGTAAAGGACTCATAAGGACCATCAAGTCCAACTCCTGACTCCACACAGGGCTACCTAAAAGTTAAACCATATATCTAAGAGTGTTGTCCGAACACTACTTGAACACCAACAGGCTTGGGGCCCTGAATACTTCCTTGGGGAGCTTGTTCCAGTGCTTGAACACGCTCCCAGTGAAGAACATTTTCCTAATATCCAATCTGAATGTCACCTGATGCAGCTTTAAGCCATTCCCTCATGTCCTATCACCAGACACCAGAGAGAAGAGATCAGCACCTCCCTCTCCGCTCCCCCTCATGAGGAAGTTGTAGACAGCAATGAGGGGCACGTGCCTCAGTCTCCTTTTCTCTAAGCTGAACAAACCTAGTATACTCAGCCGTTCCTCATAAGTCATGCCCTCTAGTTCTTTCACCATCTTTGTTGCTCTCCTTTGGACACATTCTAATACTTTCATATGCTTCTTACATTGTTGACCCCAAAACTGCACACAGTACTTGAGGTGACGCCACTCCAATGCTGGGAGTGGGACAATCACTCCTTTTGACCAGTTAGTTATACTGCGCTTAATGCRCCCCAGGATACAGTTGACTCCTTTGGCCAACATCTTACCTTTGGCAGGCAGCCAAACACCACACAGCCACTTGCTCACTCTCCCCTCCCCTCACTGGGATGGGGGAGAGAATCCAAAAAAAAGAAAAAGTAAAATTCGTGGATTGAGATAAAGACAGTTTAATAAAACAGAAAAGGAAGAGAAAATAAGGATGATGATGATGATAATAATAATAACAATGATAGAATATACAAAATGAGTGATGCACAATGCAATTGCTCACCACCCGCTGAGCGATACCCAAGCAGCGATCGCTACTTCCGGGACCACGCCTCCCATTTATATATTGAGCATGACGTCACATGGTATGGAATACCCTGTTGGACAGTTGGGCTAGCTGTCCTGGCTATGCTCCCTCCCAGCTTCTTGTGCACCTGGCAGAGCATGGGAGGCTGAAAAGTCCTTGACTAGTAAACTACTTAGCAACAACTAAAAACATCAGTGTCTTATCAACATTCTTTTCATACTAAATCCAAAACACAGCACTAGGAAGAAAATTAACTCTATCCCAGCCGAAACCAGGACAGTATCCACCCCTTATTCTATACCATCTACATCATGCCTAAATTTCACATTTTCCAATACAGTCTAATTAATCACCACCACTTTTCTTATCTTTTGAGATAGAGATATATATACACACACACACACACACACAGAGAGAGATATCATTCCCTTAGTCTATGGGCCATCCCTCTAAAATGTCCATTGAGTTCATTTAGTCCATGACTTTGGGCTCCATCTGTCRTAACAGTCTTTCAGGGSAGGAGARATGGTGTGTGGTGTTGGATTGTTGCATGCTGAAGCCAGTTCTGGTTCCATCAGCGCTGCACTTTGCTTGGTTTCATCAAAGTTCATTCTTCATGAATCTGGGTGATTCTTACTGCAACACCTTTGATATGGCCTATAGCAACCATAGAAGTGATGACATACAGCATTATATAGCAATTAACATCATACAGTTCAGTTCACTGGCTATTTTCACCCAAAATTAAATCTCCTTGAGGTACACATAGGACTTCCCCATCCTTTCGCATTACCCACCAASTGCACCCAGGTCCTTGAGCAAAAGCAATCCCACGAATGGGTTTTCCCTTGCCTGACGCAGGACTAACCCAGACTGTCTTCCCCAGCACATTTTTTATGTGCACTACAGGGACTTTATCCCCACCTACAGTACGTAAGGGTTTTGATTGGGCAGGGCCACCTTGATTGACAGATCCCCTGGTGTTGACCAGCCAGCTGGCTTTTGCTAAATGTGTATCCCAATGTTTGAATGTCCCACCACCCATTGCTTTCAGTGTAGTCTTTAACAGTCCATTGTATCGTTCTATTTTCCYGGAGGCTGGTGCATGATAGGGGATGTGATATACCCACTCAATGCCATGCTCTTTGGCCCAGGTGTCTATGAGGGTGTTTCAGAAATGGGTCCCATTGTCTGACTCAATTCTTTCTGGGGTGCCATGTCGCCGTAAGACTTGCTTTTCAAGGCCCAGGATAGTGTTCTGGGTGGTGGCATGGGGCACGGGATGTGTTTCCAGCCATCCGGTGGTTGCTTCCATCAGTGTAAGTACATAGCGCTTGCCTTGGTGGGTTTGTGGGAGTGTGATATAATCAATCTGCCAGGCCTCCCCATAYTTATATTTCAACCATCGTCCTCCATACCAAAGAGGCTTTACTYGCTTGGCTTGCTTGATGGCAGCGCATGTTTCACATTCATGGATAACCTGTGCAATAGTGTCCATGGTCAAGTCCACCCCTCGATCACGAGCCCATCTATATGTTGCATCTCTTCCTTGATGGCCTGAGGTGTCATGGGTCCACCGAGCTATAAAGAATTCACCCTTATGTCGCCAGTCCAGATCCACCTGAGCCACTTCAATCTTGGCAGCCTGATCCACCTGCTGGTTGTTTTGATATTCTTCAGTGGCCTGACTCTTGGGTACATGAGCATCTACATGACGCACTTTTACAATCTGGTTCTCTACCCGGGCAGCGATATCTTGCCACAATGCGGCAGCCCAGATGATAGGTTTACCTCTGCGCTGCCAGTTGTTCTGCTTCCATTGCTGCAACCACCCCCACAGGGCATTTGCCACCATCCATGAGTCAGTATAGAGATAAAGTACTGGCCATTTTTCTCGTTCGGCAATATCCAAAGCCAGCTGGATGGTTTTCACCTCTGCAAACTGACTCGATTCACCTTCTCCTTCAGCAGTTTCTGCGACTTGTCATATAGGACTCCATACAGCAGCTTTCCATTTCCGATGCTTTCCCACAAGACAACAGGACCCATCAGGGAACAGGGCACATTGCTTCTCATTTTCTGGTAGTTTATTATAGAGTGGGGCCTCCTCAGCACACGTCACCTCCTCCTCTGGGGATATTCCAAAATCTTTACCTTCTTGCCAGTTCGTGATCACTTCCAAGATTCCGGGGTGACTGGGGTTTCCTATTYGGGCCCGTTGTGTGATCAGCGCGACCCACTTACTCCACGTAGCATCGGTTGCATGACGTGTGGAGGGGACCCTCCCTTTGAACATCCAACCCAGCACAGGCAGTCGGGGTGCCAGGAGGAGCTGTGCTTCAGTACCAACCACCTCTGAAGCAGCTCGAACTCCTTCATACGCTGCCAATATCTCTTTCTCAGTTGGAGTATAGCGGGCTTCGGATCCTCTGTATCCCCAACTCCAAAACCCCAGGGGTCGACCTCAAGTCTCCCCTGGTGCCCTCTGCCAGAGGCTCCAGGTAGGGCCATTCTCCCCGGCTGCAGCGTAGAGCACATTCTTTACATCTTG
>JAYKAV010000567.1:1692673-1721309 GCA_035582835.1 Phoebastria nigripes | reverse complement strand
AAACCACCACTCAATGTCCTTATTTTGCCAATGATAGCTTATAAAGCATTCTTTGTATTATTCCAGTTAAGTAGGTAGACCTCTCTGTTAACAGGACTGCAATTCTTTCAACATCCTTCTAGATCAAAGATCTCCAATCTATTGCAGCTGAATAACATTGTATTTCCTGTCTATTCTTCCTTAGCTGTTTTCATTAGCTTGCCTGTAAACACTTATTTTTGTCCTGTATCTCTCTCTGCATATTGTATCTGTTGGATGTATCTGATCCTCAGGTATACTAGCCTCACATAGATGAGAATCAGAGTCCCACACATCATATATGTTGGGATCACACAAGTATGTGGCTTGTGTGAAAATAAGCTGGAAGTTATTCATATTGTAAGGCACAGAAACAAAAATATTCATGTATTCCATATAAAATTATTGACTTTGATAAGACTGTGAAGGATAAACTCTGCAGAGATCTATTTTGCATCCAATAGGAATGACTAAATTGCTCTTGTAAAAGCCTAGGTTTGGCATCAAAGAATAAAGGAAAAAAAATCAGTCTTTTTCACCTGTCTGTAAGAGGCGTTATGACAAGCCTGTCAGTACAGCCCAAGAATTCATTCTGGTATGTGAAATCCACATCAGTGATCTTAATCATCATTTTATCAGAGTCTTCATTAAAATAAAATCTACACTGTTTCAGCCACTCGAAGTCTGTAGGGCTCTTGACATGCATGCAACACTAAGAAAAGAGGGAAAAAAAGGCTGCGGTATTCATGGTTAACATTTATTTTTGCATTTATATTATCTCATCTAAGTAGTAATGCAAAGGCAGCACTGCAATCACAATGAAAGCCATAAAGAACAGCTAGTAACAGAAGAATAGTGGAGACCCTATCTTGATTTTTACCACAAAAATTGCTAATGTGTTATTGCTGTCCCTGAAACTCATACTAAGGCAAAGGAACTTCAGGCTTTAGACGAGTGTGTCAAAACTCTAAATACAAATCAACAGTCCATAAGCCTCAAACAAAAGTCATTAAGTTCAGTTAACATTAAAACTGCCATTTCTTTTCTTCATGTCTACCATTTTATTTTTACATATGAGTAGGAAGCACGTAATGTGATACTTTATTTAAAAAAAAAGTAATGAGAATTGTATGAAACCACATGCAAACTGGAAAAAATGTGTTTCAAGACAGTGTCATGGTGCTGATATTAGTTAAGAAATTCAACAGAGCTGGGAGTAATTCAAAGTTGACCAATTGAATATTAAAACAGGATTTAAAAAGATGCCCTGCAGGTTGTATCTAAAAATTATACTTTACATAAGATGATTATAACTAGAAACAACTGGTTCTGCAATGAAAAGATAGGTGCCTGCCTATCAGCAATGGGTTAAAACTCAGTAATTCTTTTCTCAGACAGCTTATTTTCAGAGTCAGGTCCAGAGCTTCCTATAGGTAAAAGGGTATGCTAGCTTTTAAGTTTGATTGTTTAAACAGTAAATGCTTTCATTTTCCTAATTTTAGCATCCTGTGGCAGCATGAGAAGGTGTGAAGTGAATAAATAAATCCCTAAGTAATAATCAGGTATGCTATTGAAACTACAACAGAGGGGATAGCAGCTTCAACCAACTTCAAACTTTTTCCTGTACTATAACCCTACATTCATTCTATTTACTCCTCGAGACTCACAATGTAGTCCAGAGAAAGGACAATTACTTGCAACACAATATATGAGGAAAAAGAAGTCCCTAACCRATCATGCAACAGAGGCATCTAACTTAAGTGGGCCAACATAAAGCATTATAAAATTCTGCTATTACTTGTGGGGGAAAAAAAACACTGAATTACTTAAAGGGAAACTAAGACATGGATTGAAGCAACAACACCATTTTTATAATACTCCAGGTCACATAATCATTACAGTCCTGAAATTGAATGTTTATCTTAAGAGGTAGGAGTTCATAGGTATAGTAATATTTTCTTCTTGTCCTTTCACATTGTTTTACGTGGAAACCACCTCATAATTCATTGTAAATATTTCAATACTTACCAGACCATCAAAAATATCCCTCTGATGCACATGAATAGTGATTAATGTCTCGTATTTAACTCGCTCGACTGGGCTAAGGTCCTTTGTTGTCATATCTATCAGCATATTTAGAAGATCCAGGAAAAACTGGTTCGTCTTTTGCATAATTTTTTTATCATACCTGGCATTAGTCAAAGCTTCTTCTGAGTCTCTTGTCCAAATCATTTGGATCCCTAACAACCCAACCTTAGGAAACACAAAAGTATATGCTTCATAATCTTTTCTCTGCCACCTAAAATGTACATTCACAGACACAGATAAACGAAAGAAGTGGTTCTGCTACTTTTTGTATAAAATTATTTTTTCAYGCATCCATATAGAGGTCATTCAACCCATGCACTTGTTTTATGTGTCCCAACTCCATTCATAAACACATAGTTAAGTCCACACTTCAGCCTTGTAGATATTGCCTGTGGTGCACTGCTGATACAACTGTTCAATATAATTTACAGCGTACATATAAATACTATATATAATTAATATATTTTATATATATAATTAATAACTAATCAGTGAATAATTAATGCTTCAATTTAAACTCTTTTTTTAAATAATTCACAAACTCTTTATCCCATCTCCAACAACATTCCTGATCACAAGTGAAGAAGCTTCTAGTAAGAAAATAATTTTCCCTCAGCACTACCCTCAGCTCCAAATCTTTAGCAATATAAAACGTTTTCCTGAATATATAAATAAACATACAATTTTACTACTTTTCCTTCAGTAGCCAAGTATTAAGTTTGTAAAGAAATAGTGTTAACTCCACTGCATTAATTTATTGCATTCAGCATTATTTTTGAACAAGAGCTTCATGGTAAGTTTTCTTCTTTTGGTTTCAGATATGTAAAGTGTAACTTAAAAGACTGAGGTGATTAAGATAAATTTAAATGTCAGTTTTGCATTTATAACACTGGCTGCAATTTTGATTGCAAAGACAAAGAAAAAAGCATCAATGTGCTACAATCTGTGAACAATTCTTCATTGGTTTAACAATGATATTACCTGGGCTGGGTAAGTAGAAAGAAATTCAGTCAGCTGGAAACTAGTTTCCTGTATGTGCACAGCTGCCTGGCGAATAACATGATGCAGTGACAGCTGGGATTCCTTCAACAGAGAACTGAGCCAAACTTCCACATTACCTTCAGCCATTACAGGTCTAGTTAGCTCTACAGTCTCACCCTCTCGTGAACTAATCGACAATATAYGATCATATATCTAATAAAAGCAAAGCAAGAACATTTTGTGATTTATAGATTTATTGTTATCTTTACCATAACTGTCTGATTTTCTTGCCATCACTCCATTAAACATATTTAGGTAACTAATAAATTATACCTATCTGTTAAGTGAAATGTCAAAACAATTAAATCATTACTTTTCGTGTGCAGAAAGGCTTTAAACAAAACATTCCATCTGAACAAGGAGACAAACCCCAATACACTGACAATTCCTGAATTTCACTTAAGTTTCAATGACAGTATCCACTTTCCAGTCACAATAAAGGAAACCTTCCCTCATTACTGGTGGGTTAATATCCCAACAAAACTTACAGCCTTACAATCAAAAATAATGGAAACACAGAAGTTAAGGAACATGGTCAATCAAAGGCATTTCAAATGCATGGGGAGGTAGTGAATTTCTAAGAAAATCTACACATACACAGGGAAAAAAAATTTTGTTGCTATCTGTTCTTGTAAAGGGTATAAGAAAATTGTTCTTCAAACAGTATGTTTGAAGGGATATTAAGGATAAATCAGAGAGAGACTAGATACACTTTTTCTTTTTCTTACAATCAAAAAATGAATGAAAAAGTACAAATACAGGTAACCTAAAGATACAAATATGCTCATAAAGAATCAGAAGCTTATCTGAGAGGATGCTAGCCTACATTAAGCCACAGAAGACAGTTCAGTACCTGGGCATTTTATTCTGAAACCTAAGCACTGGTACAGATTTTTGTTTGTTTTGCTATTCTATATAGAGTTTTCCTATTAAGTAAAAGAGGATATGAAGCTAAATCTTAAATGAAGAAAGCCTACGCAGCATCAAATAATTGATAAGCCTGGTAAAACAGTTGAATGCCCTATGCACCCAGGTAGCTTTCTTACTTAACAAGTATCGTGCATTGTTAACTTGAAAAAATGTAACATTGAGGTGTGGGCAGTACATACCCTTTCATGGAACCTGATGGTTTTAATGTTGTCAAAGACATTCAGCAGATGTGCCTGTATATTGTGAGAGTCTGATGCCTGGCCAAGAATTTCTAAGAGAGCAGGATCTGACACAAAGAAGAATCTTGGAAATAGGAGGCGCTTTTTCTCCAGGTACCTGCATTTTAAAAAAAAATTGGCAGGGGGGTAGATGGTAAGTGAATTAGGTTAATTTATACATCCTTTCGTCTTTAAAGGCGGCATTTCTCACAATGTATCATTGCAATTTTTAGCAGTGGCAATGACAACAATTCTTATCCATCATACCTTCATGTTAAGCACCTGCTTTAAGGCTACTCTTTTAGCATCACAAATCATTTAATGGAAAGCTTTTATTATTTGCTATAATGTAAGCACCAGTAAAAAGAAAAGAAACTGAACCAAAAAAAAATGTTTTTACATTAAGTTTGTTACTTGCTATTTAGGTGTCTCATGCTGAATTTCTCCCAGATTCATGAAGGGTCTGAATAGGACATACAGATCTAGACTGCCTTCTGGATTAAACTAGGCTGAAACAAGCTTTGGTTTCAACAGAGGTAGACAGTGAGTGACAGCTTAGTCACAAATCAAATACTTATCAGTGAGTTGCTAGCAATTTCTTTGGAGGTGTTGTATCACCCTGCTAACTTGTTTACTCAGTTCAACTGAATTCATAGTAGAATAAGAACATGATCTTTGCAAAGTCCATGGGACAGTACTCAAGCAATTGCTCTTTCCCTAGTTACACAATTCACAACCATCTGCCCAACACTGGTCTTGTAGTAATCTTACCCTGTGAGTGATTTCTGACAGATTTCAAGCTGTTCTAGTAAATGTGGTAGTAACTGCCCCATGATTTCATCTCCAATGCAGCACTGAACAACATTAGGTGTTTCACGAGCTCGGGTCATGATCCTCACCCAGGATTTATCAATGTTAGAGAAACGCTTTGCTTCCTGTTGAAACATGATGATGGATGTGGAAGGGAAGAGATGGAGGAAGGAAGAGAGAAGAGGAAAAAGGCACTTGCTTGCAGAATTGGCATCCGGTAATCTTACCAGTAATCTTCTCACTAGTAATCCTGTGTCCAACTTCTAAAGATTTTTCAGCTTAGAAAAACACAAATCTTTCTGCTTACACAACATAGCTTATTTTATACTTGACTGTCAAGCCTGCTATCTAATTTCTCTTTCAATCATTCTTAGAGAAAAAGACAGAAAACTCATTATGCTTGAATTGCATGTTTCAAATTTGAAGATTTTTTCCTAAAGTTAATTTTTAATTTGAAAAGCTATGTAGGAAAGTTTAAGATAAGAATTCCTAGCAAAACCGTAGGTACTACTAAGCTTGCCTAACTAGACTAGGCTACTACTAGGCACAACACTTAAACACATATTGGTTAACAATTTTACAATCTAGAAAGAAAAAGATCAACTACCTCACACAATTTTATTATTCTTTCTAACACAATACTTCTGTTGGCATTGTTTACCTAATTTTGTAGCAAGACTGGTTTTGTTAAGTACCATAAAAAGTTGTTTATGTTACTGCATCAATTATGACATCACAGTTCAGTTTTATTCTTAAAATGTAGAAAACTAAACTGAAAAAAGGCATGTCTGAAAACCTTTGGAAGCTGCTTTGCTATGTCACCGCCAACAAAAACAGCTTCTAAATAAATCCACAAGTTCTGCACGGTCATCCAGTTCTCAATTATATCTGTTGTGTTGGAAAGATAGTGCACCCATTTCTGAATCTGTGTCTTGAATGGTGTGTTGTATCTAAAATAAAAAGAAGACACTTGCTTTATTTCAAGAAGGAAACAAGTCTCTTGAAAGCCAGCACATTACTCATAAGGATGAGGAATAATTTTGCTGCTTGTATCTTTGTCAAGTGGAAGTATAAAAACCTAGACTCAATTCAGCTAGTTAGCAGCTATAAACCAAATCAGCTCCAACTTTCTGCTTTGTACACATGGTGCGTAGAACAGCTCTGATCCAACAGAAGCTGAATACAAGCAAGATTTCAATTTCACTCTATGGTAAAGTGGTTTCAAAAAGGGACTATGCAACATCTTGAAAGCTGCAAGACTCCCACAGGTCCTTATCAACTGAACTCTTACTTTTGAACATCTGCCTGATGATCAGGTTCTGTGTTCCTTGTTTTATCTGCGGGCTTTGGCATGTGAAACCAGACAAACTGAAGCTCATTTTAACTGGGATTTTCAGTACCTTCGGCATGAGGCAGTGACCTATCACAGGGGGCAGAGTAGCAGTGCCTGTAATGCCCATAGTATGCCTGCCACAACCAGGCAGCGTTCCCCTTTATGCTCGTCACCACTTTCTTGCATCGATGAAAACCATCCAGTTGATTATTCAGGAAGTCTGAACTGCATCCACATGCTTTCAAAAGAACTTACTGGAAGGATACAGAAAATAAGAACTATCCCATGAACAGTTCAAGGACAAGCAAGCTCTTAGTTTTTATCTAGATGTTTGTTTTCCTTCTCCTCTGTGAAAGATAGATTTGTTCAATAAAACAAAGCCTCCTGCAGATATTTTTATCTCCCCCCTACACTTTTCCTGTTACCTGTTACTCATGAGAGAGCCAAGAACCATCAAGCTGTCCTCCATGGTAGCAATTGTTTCTGATGTGCTGTCACCTCTTAAAAGAAGTTCCCCACGGGTTTTAAAGTTTGCGAAGATAAATGTTTTGTTGTCCCATTCAGCTATCACTTGTTTTAACTTCTGCTCAATGTCTCTCTCCTTCACAGCACTTATGCAGATATCCTTTTAAATAAATAGGATGTCAAAACAAGCTATGAATGGTTCAAGTCTCCGGTATACAAATCTAACTCATATTTCCTTTAACCCTAATAAGGCTGATGATCAACTATTTATCAAGTGGAAAGATCTACAGACATACTAACACCATAGCTAATAATCTGTATACTACATCATGATATGGCCAGCTTTTGGGGGGAATAAAAGAATAATACAGTGATTACTTTTCATATCTTTAATGTTGCAAAGCAAGGCATCCTCACAAATTAACTCCTGGGCCAAGTTGCATGATTTAAAAAGAGGAGTTGACACCACAATATATTTTTGTCATTATTTTATACAGAAAGCTGAAGTGATAGTCCATTTCTCTGTTCTTTCTTTAGAAATAATCTGTTTTCCTTCTTACTACTGTTACTTCTATACTATTCAAGCAGATTGTTTTGTTTCATGCATCCATTTCTCTTCCTTCACAATACCTCTATTTCCTCTTTATATTTTAATAGTGGAGCTTCCATTATATTCCTCAGTTTGAATGTTTCACTTTCCACATCAAAGTTGTGTTCAGTGAGATCTGTAATGCGCTTCCAGTGCCGAGGCATCATTGCTTTACTTGACATACGCTCAAGCAATGGGCAACATTCACTGAAGTCCTCAATGGTCTTCTTTAGGTCAAAAAAGGCCTGCCATTCCTTTACACCACGAGGAAGCTTACGGCATCTACATAGAAATAACACAAGCTTTTTCAAACAGTTTTAATTATTCTTTCTGTTACCCATTTAACCACAGTATATGGTTTTAACAGCAGACCACATACCTTCCAAATTCAGGTTACCTGTATTTTGAAGATTCTGTATGTGATTTTGCATGTGAGAAAATCTGTTTCCAGTCTATTTCATTGACTGATAGCTGAGCAGGCACCTACAGGCTCCCCCTAAGGAGTGTAGCTGCATAATTCTAATAAACTTTGTCCAAGCGATCTTCAAAAACAATTGAACTGCTGTAGTGGTTTAACCCGGCAGGCAGCTAAACACCACACAGCCACTTGCTCACTCCCCCACAGTGAGGCTCATGATATGCACTGCTCTGTGCTCTAGAAAAAACCCTGTTCCTCAGAACATGCAGGTTTAATTCTTTAAATCATTTGATCCCTGGTTTGATGAAAAGTTCAGCTTCTATGCAGGCAATACATCCCATTTTGTAGGAAAACTATTCAGCAATTCACTAACTTGCTTTAGACATCTAGGGTGAATCTGTCTCTCATGAATAATAATATTACAACAAACAAGTGAAATTTCCATTCATGAACAAAATAAATAGCAATTTTAATATATATTCCAATCTCATCCAAAAAAGTTAACCAAGAAGCTCTCTAAGGAACAATAATCCTCAACATTTAGAGTCTAAACTGGCTCCTTTATTTTATGAAGTTAGTAATGGATATCTTTTTCAATTAAAATTCACATTTTTCATGTTTCAATGAACAAATACATGCTCAGATATGATTATTGGTGCTAACCAATTATAATCATATTTAAGAAGTAATAGAAGTATTTTAGGCATCTTTACCACAGCAGCAGTTTCTCACCTGTTCTGAAACTCCAGAAGTTCACTGTTAATTTTTCCAGTGTCTAATTCTGACCAAAGAATATCATAGTAGCCACTGACTGTGTCAATTACATTGTTATATAGATTATAGAGTTTCTGTAACAGATTCAGTTGCTTCTTTATTTCAAGCAGCTGAGGATACTGAGTAACAGGCAAACCAAAAAGATCTTCACCACTAGTATAAGTAATATATTTCCGAAAGAGATTATCAAATCGATTCTAAGAAAGAAAAAAAAGATTAAATTAAATAAAATTAAATAACTAAATATTCAAGATCTGGCTTATGCTTAGAGCTTCATTAGTGATTAAAATCTAGTAAATACTAGAAAGATATACAGGAGATACTAACAACTTACACTGTCAACAGTTTTGTCAACAATTTTCATGAGAAAAGTAACTTTTAGTCAGCTGGAGGCACATCTTTAGAAGTTGACAGGGAGGCCATTTACTCCATGTGGCACAGTGATAGAACAATAAATGCTAAGCTTGCACTTGAAAGAGGTGTAGCATGACATGCAAAGTAAAGAAAGGTGGATGCAGCAAATTCTACCTCTCCAAGTACGCTGTGCAATTCTTTCATTGAAGGATTGAAGTAAGAATTAGTGCTGTTTAAGCAGCAAAGAAAAACAAAATTTAATTGTCAATTGCGATATAACTGAGGGAACATAGTAGGAAGCCAAATGAATAGCACTTTGGGAGAAGAAAAACCATTAGAAGTCATTATTACAGGAACAGAAATTAATCATGGTTCAAAGAAACATTTCAACAGGAAAAAGTCAGTTTAAATGGAAACCTTCAATACTATTTAAAAGAAAAAAAAAAGGAGGAAAGGGCAAGAAGATTGGGCAGAATTGTATTCGTGAGGAAAAGACACAATAATGAACACAAGAACAGTCTATAGCCAAACACATTAAACTTGAGAGTAGGCTCTCATCAGGATACATGAATCTAGTAATTATTACTCATTAGCTATGCAGCCTTTCTCTTAGAGCCTAAAAAAATCTAATTTTAACCAGCATTCCTTGCAAATGCGTAGAAAAAATACCAACTTAACTTTCATTAAGTTAAAACAAACTTTGCCCAATCAGTAACCCTATGTATCAATGAAAATTAGTTCAACTACTCTGATTCATTCTCAGAGCCTTCAGGTGTTAGTTTACTTGCAATAAGTATTAAGCAATGTCTTAGAATTAACAGTACCTGAAACATAGTAAGTCTGTCATTGGCTTCCTGAGGCTCTAAACCAACCACCATTGGCCCATTCTAAAAAAAAAAAAAAAAAAAAAAAAAAAAAAAAAAAAAAAAAAAAAAAAAAAAAAATTAAATAGTGAATTGTCTTTTTAATAGACAAGTTTTCATAATAGTGTAAAAGCTAGGCAATGGTAGCTCCTTTTTCAAGTAAAAATCAGCATTACTTAGAAGATGATACAAGACTGGTTCAGCTTGACTCATTTATATTCTACTGAGAAAGAATCTAAGAGCTTAAGTCATTCGTACTTATATCCAACATCAGAAAACCCTTCTTACATTCTAACATAATTTCTCATTAATCCCAATCTTCACATTTGCTCATGCTAACTAGCTGTTTATCATAAACCCTAAATGTCTCAAGTCTTAATCTTTAAGAGCTGATTACCAGCATTACRTACTTTAGTCACATACAAAAAATAAATAAAGCCTGCCTTGCACTGAAACTCAAATACCACATTAACAAGAATAAACATATTCTTCAGACAGTAGAGGCACATCCCATTAATTAGTCAACTCCACAATCTTTCCATGCTCCCACTGCTCCTCAAAAACTCTTCTAATACAATACACCACAAACACTTGCCTGATCATAATCTGAATAGAACTGTGCACAGTCTTCAGTAAAAGTCTTCACAGTGCTAATAAGCTCGCCTCTGAAGTTTGGCTGCAAAGCAATGAGCTCATTCTGCACTTCATTTGCACGTACTAGCAGTTTTTTCCAAGTGTAGTGCAAAGTGTCCACCTTCTCTGTCTCTTCCTTGGCCACAAGTAGATCATATTTGTTTAACATAGCATAGGATTCCTGTCAGAAGGTTGGATCAAGATACGCAAAATGGTAACTGAAGTTAATTTTACACATATATGTACGCTAATATTTTAATTTTTTACAAACAGAGAATGATTTGTTAGAAAAAGAAAATCTGTTCTTTTTGCATACCAATTATCACAATCTGGCAAACCAATACCAAACAGGAAGAAACATCAAAATGAAAACTAGCTAGTTCTCCTTAACTCCTTACCTTTCATATAGCATTCTGCTTTCTGATACATTATTTGCCCTAGTGCAATCTGCCACTCTAAAAAACTATTTCCAGTTAAAGTACTCCTTAAGTCTACAGGTTTTAGCTTCATTTTAATATTTTTCTGATCCATGTCTTCGGTTATCTGCTATGACCCAAGCTGAATATTACGGGAGGTGAACAATGAGAAAACATCTAAGCAGAGGCTTTCAAGTAAGCAAAGCAAATAAACTTCTATTCCATAAAGACCTTTAAGCCCTACTTCATGTTTTCAACAAAAAAGAATTAGGAAACCACATCAAAAGTTACCACAACTAATACATTGCAACTATTTCAAATGTTATAACTATTCATCATTCAGAATGAGGAATCTACTTAAAAAATCTACTTAATGGTCCTTTGTAGAAAACAAAGATCAGTTCAAAAACAGAACATTGATCTCCACTTGTACCATCAATGTATAAACACTCCACATACTGAAACCCTTAGTCAAGTTTCACAAAAACACAACTGAAATTCACTTACTGTAAATTAGCTTAGGGTAGGGTAGCAATGAATCTTGTGGCATAACAGTTTCATCTGAAAATTTTTGTATAAAGTGGAATTATTTCCATTTACGTTTTCCAGTTTGATCAAATTGCAGACAAATTGCAAAAATGGAAACATAACTATCTGTCTGCCACCCCCACTATGTGGAAAAGACGTCAACCTCCATTTCAAAAATCCGAAACATGACTCCTTGTGCCTAGGGACTCAAGGCTCCTGCTTGCAGAATTGGAAGCTTAGGAATCCTTGGCTACCACGGCTTTTGCCTTGGCTCCACATCACGTGGCAAACCGCGATAGGTCTTAGCAGGAACTTCCAAAATGTCATCTCCTAAGAGATCCCATTAGCTATGACAATTTCACAGAAGGTTCCAGCTGCAGATATGCTTTGCTTTTCACCATAAACTACTTGTCCTATTTTTGCTCCTTCACACAACTAAGGGAGACCCTCACAGCTTCTAAGGCTGAGATATATTCCTTCTTAGCTGTATTCTGTGAAATATGGAAGGGCTTCACGCTCGTTTCCGTTATTTGCACATACGAGTACATACTGCATTCCATAATTTACCTCAGCTCAGAGAAAACAGAATCAGAAAACAGAGGTGTGAGACATTTGTCTGACAGCAAACACAGTTTTTGCATCTCCAAACAGAATATTTGATTTGTCAATATTTAGTAGATAAGAATTCTGTGTTAAATTACTTCAATTTAAAACAATAAGGAACAACCCTGACAATAAAATTATGGACAATCAGGAACCATGAACATGACCTGAGAAAAAAAAACCTCTACTGAACGTCTAGTCAATGGTGCATTTTGCCAAACTACAGTATTCTTAAATCCATACTCTGCTCAGGAATGCAGAGAAATGTTTGACCAGAACATAATTCTACCGTTTAACCAGAAGCCCCTATATTGTCAGATGTTCAATAAATGTATTCTAGTAAGTGAACTTCTTTAAGGAAGCCAATTGTTTATGTTTATTTCAACCCATGATATAGGTGATAAAGCAATCACGCTCACACATTCTCATATAAACTGCCTAACATTAGCTTTCTTCTCTTCTGTAGGCTAAGCTAAAAAAAAAAAAAAGAAAAAAAAAGAGGAAAATCAATGCTTTTCATATACAGAGTTCTTCCACAAAGTACCAAAAGCTTTCTTGCATTAAATATCTGTATTCTCATCTCCCTCTTACCTAAACCACTCAATTTCTGCACTATTCACTAAACCACCTCTCGCCTCAACAAGTTTACATTTAGAATCATAGAATCATTTAGGTTGGAAAAGACCCTTAAAGATCATCGAGTCCAACCGTTAACATAGCACTGCCAAGTCCACCACTAAACCGTATCCCTAAGCATCACATCTACATGTCTTTTAAACACCTCCAGGGATGGCGACTCAACCACTTCCCTGGGCAGTATTTGTTCAAATCAGAGTTCCACGCAAACAAGGTTTACAGGAACACAACAAGTCTGCCACCCAACATTTAACACATATTAAATCACACCTTTTCAAAGTGCACTGTTAAGCTTTAACTCAGAAAATAATTGTTCTGTTGAAACAGTACCCATACATGCAACATTCCTGTTAAGTACCTCAATGGGCCCAACTTGAGAGTCTATGGAGATCTGTAGTTCTCTGATCTCTTTTAAAGCTGACATGGCTGTTCTTATATCATCCAGATCCTTGATGCGGCGATTTAACTTCTTGCCAGTTTCCTCTATAAAAGTGAAAATTGCTTCCATCTCTGTTCGGTACTTCTTATTACAACGACACCCCAGCAAAGTCATCCAGGCTTTGGTTTCTGCTCTCAGTGCTAGCTTCAGATCAGCTAAAAACATTGAACAATGAATAGATATTTAGATATTGTAAATATTTTTTAAGATGTACTTTTAATCTTTTTTCAATATGTGTTCTCTTCACTCCCAGTTCTGGTTTTTCAGTCTAATCATCCACATACAGTGAAGATGAAATCACATTGACACCTTTGAGTTCTGCTTGCAATTCAGAATTGCTTTCCTCCTAATCTTCTCAGAATGTATCATCTTTCCTACTGGAAAGATGAGGCTGGACTCCACTTCTCATCTTGCTTGTATATCATTATACACATTTCTGTCCTACACATCACTAACAAATTGGTTAATATTCTCGTCTAAGTCTAAAATCTTTTCAAAAGTTAATCTTTAAAAAAATAACGTGGAGGGAAAAAGTAAGAGTCTGATTATGGAAGCTGAAGAAACAGAAAGTTTGATCTGACATTTAATGAAACCAAATGGTCCATCAATCATTTAATTTTTATAAGTTTTATCTGTAGCATCAGTGGAACCAAGTGACAAACATTTAGAGAGAAAATTGAAGTCTTGCTGAGTTGCTGCCCAATTTTGCAACAATCCAGTCCATTTCTCTAAAGCTTTGCCATTAAATTCAAATTTCTTCCTCACAGTTCTCAACAGAAGAGACAAAAATTGATACCAACACAAGCATTACATAAAATTTTAGCTGGATATAATTTCAACCCTGTTACCTATTCATTCCCTGTGCAGATTTCACTTTTGTGTCTTTCCTTTTACATAGTGCCTCTTCCCATGCTTAGCTCACACCCAATGGTCTTTTTTATTTATTAAATATCAGAACTACCTCACCTCCATTGAGTTTCAACAGCCAGCTTGTTTCTCTAGTTCTTTACCTTACAATATAATCAAAGACATTTGGTTGACACTCTTTCCTAACGAAGAAAACATTCTGCTTCCTCAGGTTTGACATCCACTGCAAAATCAGCTGCATGCATTTCTTACAGTCCATCACAGTTCCCAACTGTCCTTTCTGTTATACTGGTGTAAAATGCTTATGCAAAATTTACTTAGGTGATGTGGAACCTGAGCTACAAAAAAGTAAAGATTTGAGGCCTGGCTTTCATGACAAAAAGGGAATCAGCAACAACATGCATGCTTCACTTAACTAACTGTGTTAAATAGAAGGCTTTTCAGCTGTCTCATCACATGCAGCCAGGCAAGGAGAAAAGCAACACAAATGTATCATCTTACTCCCATAAAATATGTACTTATGGGGGTCAGAAGGATAGGCAAACATCTACCATCCACCCCGTAAGTGAGCAGAAGTATCCAGGTGGGGGAAGAAACTCCAACTGAGCCTCACAGATACCCTTGCGTTAGTGTTTTGTTTGCATGCATTTACAGCCAAAACAGCGAACAGCCATTCTCTCTCTCTCCTTTCCATCTTTAACCTAGTTCACCCATCAAAACTAAGTACCATCTCTCCTTCCTACAGGAGTCAGAAAGTATACATCTCTAGAGAGAACTGGAAAGCTGAACTCTACCAGTGTACAGTGCAATAGCTCCCACGCAGATGTATTCAGGCTCAGAATTGATTTTCAGCTCCAAGTCTTGGAAATGCAGAATTTCAGATTCAAATTCAGAGAGTAATGGGTTTCCCATCATTAATTTATCAATGGTTTCCTCCTTGTCCTTCTGCCATATATGGTGGTAACAGCTAAAACTCTCCAAAGCTGTAAGAACTTCCTGAAACACATTAGAAGTTCAAAGAAAGATTCTCAGCATTATATGTATAGCACACATATAATTTCTTAGCATCTGCTAGTTAGAATACATTAAGAACTCCATAGTGCAGCAGGCTGCATCACCTCACTAAACAGAAGGCTGCTGGTATATTTATGCTAAAGCAAGTTCCATCAGCAAAAGCCTCGCCAGGAACTGTATGCTAATCACATTCAATTTGTCAAATCAGTTACAGTATTTTCCAATTAAGTGATTCTTCAATCAATAAAATCCTAGGAATCAGTAGGAAGTAAAATACTCCTTTAAGACTAGGATACAGTACACTTGTCCTTCCCTAACACTAGTAACTGAAATCTGAGCTCCAGGGCCCAACATAACAAGAACAGCAGTAACTCAATTCGTTCTTGAATAATGAAGTTATGAGACATATTTTTTTTAGATGTATGACATCGGTGATGTTAACATTAAATTCTACACTCAATTCAGGTATCTTTGATTTGAATATAATTTAAGGAGTGCGCAACAGAATTATTTTTCTGGTTCTCAGGAGTTCGGGAAAATGTCAGACAAAATTAAATCATCATCACTTCAGCTAATTAAACAAGTAAATGAGAGGTGACTGCTACGAGAGAGAATCCACATCATGACCTATGATAAACATAGTGCTTGCAGGCACTTAAACCTGGCTAACTGATAAAAGTTTCTGATTACAAAATATTGAGTATCAAAATACCAAGATAACTATCCACCATTATCAACTGCACCTTAGTCTTCAGCACAAGCCTGTATGTCATTGTGCTAGTCATGCTTTAGTACCACTGAAGTTACAAGGCTTCGAGTCAAAAATTTCCACCTGGCAAGGCTCCATTGTAAGGTTGGACTGGCCCCAGGAGGAACTGATGCAGAGTTCCTCAAAGAAATATCAGTTCAATACCTACAGTTTACTAGAGAGTGCATAGAATAAGAAAAGGGCAAAGAAATTATGCGTATCCCTTAAGCTATCTCCTAACCTCCAGTAGCAAATCCTATGCAGCACTTTACAAATGCCAAGGTGACAGCCAGTTTTCTTCCAAAAACTTTCATAAACTCTTCTAATGGGCCAGAAGTCATGCTGGCTTCATTAGAATTTCTATGTGAATAAAACTGTATTTAACACACTTGTACAATCTCTACCAGTTCTATATTAAATACACACAACTCGACTATACCAAGATTTTTTTATGATGTTTTACCAACTGGAGATATGTTTTTAATCAGACCTAAGTTTTACTTTATGTAATATTCAAAACCTCATAAATTTTTGAACAGAGTACACTTAACCCATGTTACACTTTCAAAGCATATTTTCAAATTTGCAGTCACCATCCTACACTTTTTCATTCATATGTTTAATCACTACTTTAAATGCCTACCATTATTGCCCAAGGATATTAGAAGTAATACATTAATATCCCTTGGATAGTGATATTAAATTAACATCCCAATTGTCTTACCCTTTTTGTAGAATTAATAGCAGTGCTGAGCAAGGATACTAATTTAATAATTTCTTTGTTCTCTGAAACACTCTTGAAGTAGTTCTGACTTTGTACCGGATCAGACAAACTGAGTGATGCTGCATCTGACACACTATCTATAAAGGCAGATTCAAACACAAAAGCAGTTTTAGGACAGGCATATTGTTTAGGCCAAGCAAATTCTTATAGACAAAAACTAATTACCTATTTTTCAATAAGCATTACTCCAATCTTTCAAATACAATCTTTCCTTTTCTCTCACCCCTCCCCAAAGTTTATCCTGTACACTTCACCTAAGTGATTTACTGATATGTCAGCATTGAGCAAATCCACAAATATTTTTATTTTCTGAAAAAATATGGGGTAGACCACAACTGACAATTTGAAATACAAATTAACATTAAATCTGAGGAGATGATCATAGCCAGTCCTCAAAAGGAAAGAAAGATAAAAGGAAGGTCCATTAGTTAGCAAATACCCACAAGACTGAACTTACCATCATTTCTTATTTCATCTCGGGCAAGAGAAACTCTTAGTTTTGAAACAACAACTTCATTTCTTAACCAGTTCAAGTATTACTTTCTTACTTTTTAGGTGTATAAGAGGGAGCTAACCTAAAATGACTCAATATATTTTTGAAGTACCTGAAGTACAAAGTAGAACAATTAATTTGGCTTGATTCTAAACCATTTCAGACAAGAAAAACGCAGCAAACAAAGATACCATCTTAAATTTCCTTGAATTAATGCCTTCAATAACTTAATTCCATGTCTGATCACAAAACAGATTAATTAAAAACCTTTTAGAAATTTTAGTCTATTCAATCCTCTACACAATCCTCTCTCCACCAATACTGCAATTTATATAGATATTTCTATTCAATACCAGGTTTTGTTTAAGTTCAACTTACTCTTCTTAAAGGAATTTCAGCACAAGTTTTAAGATGCCACTTGAACATACCAAGTTACAAACCACACTGGCAAATCATGAAAGATCTTTTGTGTAGCGATAGTGACTATAATTATTTTCCAAACTCATGCACAATTTCTACTATGCTGCCCAAGCTGGCACCCTAACAGCTTTTCACATGCTGCAGGTAGAACCCAAAGCAGTACCACACTCTGAGGCACAAAAAATCCCCTTACTCAAATCCACACAAAGACAAGTATCTTCAGGCAATCCTGAATCTAATCAAAAAGAGAAGCTCTGGCATTGTTGTTATATCCTATTTCTTCTCTGAGGTAGTTTAAGATCTATGAAGTCTTCATTCTACTGCTTTCGATGCCTTTTGTATTTAATATCCTTTAACACATACTGTATAAATCACATTTACCTAACATTCAAATTGAGTGATGTCAGAGTTTATCATTACCATGGATGTTTTTCTTTCCAGTCTCTTTCATTCCATCATCAGAATCACTGTCTCTGCTCTCACACTGCAACAAAGCCACTTTTCTCTCTAACATTTTCTTCTGGGGAAGAAATAAAATTTCATTTTCTATTTGCAGTAGTTTTGAAAAATTAGTTTTAAGTAAGGCTGTTAAAGACACAAACCTTGGATATTCTCTCCTTACTCCACTGTCCAACTCCTTTCATTACTTTCACAATACTATCTACAGCTTTATTAAGCATCTGCTGTACCTCATCCAAAGAGGGTGTCATGATGATATTAGGGATAGATAGGTTAATACTAGTCCTAATTATAGGATGAGCACTTTTTTGCTGTTTAGAAGCATTGTGATTTTCTAAATGAAAGACAAAAAAAAAAAAAGGTTGTTCACATTTTTTTCAAGACATCAAACTAGGCATTGTAATGATATAAACCAATATATACATCCTAGTGTTGAGTATTGAGTGTAATTTCTTAAGGAAAAAAAGATTTCTGAGTAATTTACAAGATGTATTGGTAAAGTCTACAGTAGCACAAGTGAAAACTAAGTGCCATGCTATTTCTCTCCATGAAGCTCCTCTTCAACTTCTGTGCAGCTAAACTCTGTTTAGCAGAAAATTTTTTCTGGCTTGTACTCCCAGTCAGCATATTAAATTGGGCACAAAAACTCCTTAGAATCTCATAATATTGTATGCCTTGTATGCTATAGACACCAAATATAAATGCCTTTATTTTTGTTTCTTAAAAGTATGTAATAAGAAAACACTTCAGAAGAGTGTTCCATCATAATGCATAGAAAGATCTGAAGGCAATTAGTAAGAGAAAGAGAACACACCTCTTTCTCTATTGTTTTTTTCATACAGTTTTATGTAAAAGCCAAGGTCAAACAGGTAACCACTTATCAAGTCCAGCTCCAAATATAATATCCAGCTTCAGAACAGTACAGTCAGTCCTAAGAGAAACAGCATCAGAATGACACATTCCTACTCTCACGTGAAAAAAAGTTCCTTTGGAGATATACCATGTTATCAATTGTGATTTAACAAGACAGCTTATTCAAACTCCCTCTGTTTTCCCCTCTTTTACGTATGTGCCTCTTTTTTATACAGTTCTGGGATATTACATCTACATATTTCTTTTTATAGGCTAAGAAAGCAAAGTACTGCAATATGGCCACCTAAGAGGTTGATCATGGAAGATGCATGGATGCGCTTGCGTATGGTCTCCAGAGTATTTCGAGTGACTTTCAAAAGGGCATCAATATTACAATGGTTGAAGTAGCAAAGCAGTTCATTGGCTTCTTCCTCTAACATTTCCAAATCTGTTCTCTTCCTCTTTGCTGGAGGAGACAGTCCAGCCCATATCTCACTGGAATTGTGGGAGGAAGTCAAGCTTTTTGATCTTCTTTCCTCTTCTGTTGCTAAAACATCATAAATCTAGTTAGTTAAATTGGCTTAAGGGACTTGAAAACTCAATAAAGCAACACCTCCCCAGGTGTCTGAAATACAGTTAAATTTTACAAAAGTGCAGATTATACTCATTTGTAATCTGTACCTCAATGTAACAGTCCTTTTACTCCTATCCACCTTCTCTACTCAGTACAAACTGGCATTATTATTACCAAAATTTAGATATTATTTCTTACAGTCTTTCTCTAGGAAGTCCAGCAATTAACCACGGCCCTTAAGTAGCTGCTCCTATGGCATTAACATTTCAACATGCAAGCTAGACTGATAATACTGACCTATTTTGCAGATGATAGATGATTGTTAGATGATCCATTATCCAGGCAAATTCAAACAAAAGTCTTCAGACATTAGATACTGATTGATACTTCAGTCAGCTAAGCTACAATATCACCCAACACATGCTATCAGCATGCAAAAGAAACATAAGCACAGAGCTACAATACAAACTTCTTACCTGTATTTTCTCCCCTTATTTCACCAGTGGGTACAACTGACTTCTCATCTTCTTTTCTGACCTGTACCTCAGCGTCAAGTAACATGTTAATCAGCTCATTAGCAGCATCTTCCACCAGTGAGCTTTTTAAATGTAAAGTCCGAGAACCTTTTATACAGAGCTCCTGTTTTCAAACCAAAACAAACATATGTTCTTATCTTCCTGGTTCTCATGTCTATTTCATGGTCATAGCAGCCTTTATTAACACAAATGTCTAGGCCTCAGATTTGTGAAAAAGAAGATCAATACACAACATTATTTTTAAATTGGTTTGTTCCAAACTATTCAGTGTTGGATGCTTTGTTGTGCCAAACAAGACATCATAAATGTCTTTCAAAATTGCTGTGGCTTGTTTCCTAAATCACATGACTCATCCATAGTTAATGTCATGAATCAACGTTTATAAAGCCTAGTTCCATTAAAGGGCTCCCAAAAGCAAGTGCTTCTTAATTTTCTTAACTTTCCAATGTAGACATGGAAGATTTAACCTTTCTTTTAATCATTGCCATTTTACATCACTTGGCTGTGCCATAAGGAGTATTAGCCAATCATATTTCCCATTTATAGCTAGATAGGAGATAAAATCTATTAAAAGCTGTATTTATGATTAGAATAAACAAGAGAATTATTAACTGAGGGGAGAAGGAATCAAAGAACGAGATTTAATAAAATTCAGAAATATATTAAAGTATTGTGCAGTTTTTCTTTAATACTTATGGTAAAATTGATCAAGTATGCTTTAGCCAACTATAATTTTTAACTATGATTGCCTTTTAATTTTTTTCTTCTTTGTTATCTCTTACTTCTTTAAGCTTAATCAAAGCTGGCTACCTCCGTTTAATTAAAAATCAATAATTGGAAAAATTCAGCCATTAGCAAGATTCAGTCATTTCCAAATTTTAAGACACAATCTTTGATCTTCCTAATGATTCAGTCTAGTTGAAATAGAAGCCAGGTCTGATTTGAAATATCACAGCAAATACTAAACAAAGTACTTTGGGGTTTTTTCCTCTGTATAACTATTTTTGTTGCAGCAATTTCTTTAGAAACTTAAAGACACCTGTTAGGTGATAGAACTTATTTCTAGTCCCTTCTGATTAAAAACTACAACAAGCTTACAAACATTGTTACTCTTTTCATTGTACCCATAACTGGGGTTAGTATACCACTTAATCTGCTAACTCAAATTGATTGGCTGTTGTGATGTTGTAATTGCTATGTAGCAGTTCAAGTTTTCTTGCAGAAGATCAACATTAAGGAGTATCAATTATCACAGTGCTGAGAAGTTTTTTGTGCTCACTCTCACATATTTTACTTTAGTGAATATACGTTTTAGTACTAGCCCTATCAGGAAAGCAGCAGCAGGATCAACAAAAAAAACTATGGATTGTGAGGCATACAAAATACCATTCATTCCATAAAATGTTATTTTAAGTTTTACTTCATATTTAACAACAAGGTGAGCTGTTACAAGGGACAAAAGAGAAAAGGCCAGAAAGTTAAGTACACTGAGAAAAACAAAACTTTCATTTGTAGTATTTATTGCTACAAGAGGCCAGGGATGGGGATTATCTACATGACCTTTTACCATCTTTTCCAAAGCAAAGTTTGTTTCAGGAGAAAACACAAGTTAGACATTATATCCTAAAATGCCAGAATATGTCACTATTGCCTCATAAAAATCATTGTCATTCAATTCTATTACTAGCTTAATCAGCTTTCTAACTGACTAGCAACTTACATGCTTACAGTTAATCCTCTTCAACATAAAAGTATTTTGATGGGGTGAAGGAAGGGGCTCTTCCCAGAATACCTTCAGCCAGGTACTTCTGAGTATATTTTGTACATCCCATTACCAACTCAGGAGAGCTTGAGATTAACAAAGATATTCAGTACACAATCATTTCCATGGTATTTACTCTCCCAGGCAACCAAGTGCACTGCACTTGTTATGGAGCTATTCACAGGCATCAGATGGGCAATTCTCTTATTTAAAGGCACTAACAAGCAACAATGACAAAAAAGATACTATCACAGAGGAAAAACATTTAAATTGATATGCATTGATATCAAAGCATAAAAGAAATACCATACAATAGTCGGCTTGACATTAATAAGCTCAGAAAAGAACATCTCAGCTCAGACCTCTTTGCATTTGGTATTTTTGTTCCTTCTTAAGGTTCCAGCCAAGCAAGTGGGGATTTCGTTACTTCAGTTTCCCACACATGCTTCGTTAATTCTGTTTTATGTCATAAAAAAGGGAAAATATCTTAATTCAAAATCATTGAACTCTTCTTTATGAAAATTTTATCTAATAACCTTAGTCTTTTGGAGAAATTCCTCACAGCTCAGTGGTTCATCTTCTGGCAACTTACAGAGTGGCACTCTATTCATTTCTTGAAGGACAGCATCAATACGAAATTCAACCAAGTCATTCACTCGATCAAGCAATAACTCCAGCCCAGCTTTTGAAGCAAACAGAAGATTCAAGACAAGCTTAGAAGTCTGAAACAATAGTCTTTACAGAGTCCTGCTTAGATTTTTACTTCAACAAACCATCATATTCAATTTTACATGAATTCCACACCTCAACCAGCTTACTTCAAACATCTCAACTTTTATGGTTCACCACTGAAATCATAATTAATTTTTTGCATAACATATGCTCATCCAGCATATGCTATCCATATCCTAAAAGATAATAGGCCAAATGTTATAAATATATATAAGATGAGCTTAAAGTATATGCATTTCAAACACAAAGACATTAAAATTCAATTGAGGTCCAGGAATACTTCTCCTTCTCCTATAGCTTGAACTAGTTACCACTTGGAGAACCTACTAGCAACAGAAACTTTTGACAAATACAATGTCTATCCTTCAAAAAATGTTAGAAGCCAAATAATAGTTAACAGAAAACAATCACTAAAATTTTCACAGTTTAATAGCAATTTGCTTTCAATGCTGAAATTGAAAAAGCAGCAAGGTGCCGGTCCCAGACCCAAACTACTTGTATTATTCAAAATTAAATTGAGTGTAATGTCAGGTTAGCATCCAAAATGCATTTTAATTTGCCATTTCAACTAAAGAAAATTCCCACTATAACAACTTACATCATTTCAAAAAACAAAATCTATGTTTGATGTAGTAATTAAGCTGAAGCAAAAGGAACTTGGTATCTTCAGAAAAAATACGCATCTCAGTGCAATCTTGTGATAATCTTTTGAAAAGACTACAAGCTCATCTGTTTTCTAAAGCTGTTGCCCAAGATGTGCATGCATTAGTTTTAAAGAGACTGATGTTAAAAAAAAAGTTTAATATGACAAGCTATTGAGCAGTGACAGTGCCAACTCAGTCAAGATATTATTCCCTGAGAACTTCTTTTGTATGTTCTAGAAACCAAAGGCAAGATTAGGAAAAGTCTGAACCCTAGGAGCTCTTTAAAAAAGTAGCTATCATTCTTTGAATTCAGAATACACAGGACCTTTTGCACACTACTTTATGTTTGATTTAATCCAAACTGCCATCCCATCCATATTAGTAAAAATTTGACAAATATGCGAGACAAAAAGAAGGTGGTGTTATAAAGCAGAGGTTTCATGAAATACAGGACAGGTGAAAATTCTGATTTCTTTCATGTATAAGTCAATTAAGTGAAAATCATATAAAGGATAGTAAGTTTAATAATGTAGCCTGCATTTGTATCGAAGCAAACAAGCAGAAGTTAATGGAAGGAGGCAAATGACTCACCTAGCTTGTAAAAAACTGTATTAATATATTTCTCAATATTAAAGGATGTCCAGGTTAGTAACACTAGACCTGGCTGGATAGCATCATCTACATTTGCTAACCAAGGAGCCATCAGTTGTTCAATAGGGTGTTGTATTTTTAGTTTAATTCTTTTGTATTCTGCCAGCATCATCTGAAATAAACAGAGAATGAAAGCATTAGTTAATATACACTGATTTGAACCTCTTCACATACACATATTTATCATAACTTAAATTAAGAAAATTCCTCTGGATGTACACCACTGAAATTCTTAAGAAACGATAATTAATTGTTTGGGAAACGTTTTCATTATTTTTGGCAGAAGTTCATTATTTGTTGCTCTTTATAATAATGCAAGTACTACTTCACATGGAAATTCACCTTTGTAGATTGTACTGGTTTTGGTTGGAATGGAGTTAATTTTTTTCACAGTGGCTCATATGGTGCCATGTTTTAGATTTGTGACCAAAACAGTGTTGATAACACACCGATGTTTTGGCTATTGCTGAACAGTGCTCATACAGCATTGAGGCCTTTTCTCCTTCTCACACCACCCCGCCAGTGAGTAGGCTGGGGACACACAAGAAGCTGGGAGGGAACACAGCCAGGACAGCTGACCCCAGCTGACCAAAGTGATATCCCATACCTATGGCATCATGCTCAAAAATAAAAGCTGGGGGAAGAAGGAGGAAGGGGGACATTCAGAGCTATGGTATTTGTCTTCCCAAGTAACCGTAATACAGCCTTGCTTTCCTGGAGATGGCAAAACACCAGCCTGCCGATGGGAAGTAGTAAATTAATTCTTTATTTTGCTTTGCTTCCGCACGCAATTTTTGCTTTCCATATTAAATTGTCTTTATCTCAACCCACGTTTTAGCACTTTCAACCTTTGGATTCTCTCCCCCATCCCACTGGGGGGAGTGAGTGAGCAGCTGTGTGATGCTTAGCTGCCTACCAGGGTTAACCCACAACATAGATAGAAAAAGGTTCACAAATTTCAGTCTCTAAATGGATGTTCCAGGAGACAAAAAGCCCAAGGGAAAAAATGCATCTAAGTGAACTTTTCAGCAGTTTTATTAGACCAGCCTTACCAGAACTTTAATATGGTATTTGGTTTCTAATGCATCTTTAACCTGCTGATCTAGTTTCACATGTTTTGCAAAAAACAATCTTTGCAATAACTTTATGACTTAATATGACATTTTTTTCTCATTTCAGAATCAAGTAGCCCTTTGAAGCTGTAGTTTTCTGGACATCTATCTTTGAATCCTCATCTTGAGTCATTGAGAACCTTGTCTGTTCATAGGTAGACAAAACGATCCAAAGGATTTAAAAAATGAGAGAAAGGGAAGTTTTAGCTTCTCTTTTTTAAACTATTCCACAGACATCTGTGTAAAACACTGGTGCAGGAACTATGCTGCTACTTGCTGGATGTTCTACACTTTTTAAAGGCATACCACCTGTTCCTCCTTCCCAGCTATCCTCTCAAAACAAAGTGTATCCAATGTTGACTCCATTATTGGATGAGAGAGAAATTGCTTATCATTTAGAAAGCAGGCAACAGAGCAAGGCATCTTGTAAGCCTCCTTTCCTCCCCATCCTCATCTCTTTCCCAAGCTTTGCAGAGCTTCCCTAAAACCATGCATCTTTGAAGTGACTTTACAGAAAATACAAAGCCAAGAGATTCTTTTTAAAAGTGCCTCAAGACAGTCATAAAGATAAAATAATTTGCCGATGTTTTCTTAATGCATAATTGTTGATCTTCATTTTTTGTTCCATATGTATAGAACCTAGACATCTTAATGTACACTACCCATATATAAATAACTGAAATAAGCCCACCTGCAAATTGTTGACAATCTTCTTATACCAGTCTCTCTTCTGTTGAATAATACTTGCAAATGGTGGGATTTCAAGGCACATGTGAGCCATGCAATCTGTTTCTCTGATTAAAGTTAATATTTGAGGGTCAAAATTCACAAATAATTCTCCTGTTTCTGGAGCTTTTACCAAGAGAGATGCCTGAAGTCCTCTTCTAGTTAATTCAATCTGCAGGAAACAAAGTCATCATTCCTGATCAGACAAGCCAGTACAATGAAATACTTTGTTTTGGACATAAATATCACTTTGGCAGATACTAAAATCAGGTATTGCTGACAATAAAGATTGATATGGTAGGAATCAACAACAAAACTTTATTAACACAATCTGTATGTACCCAAATGCTTAACAATCAAATTAGCTGTTCTTCATCCAACAGACATTCTTCTGTCGGTTCTTGGATATCATAAGCTGCATTCCACAGTCCAACATCAAAAGCAGAGCCATAGACTTTCTTATTTCAATCCTCTTAAATCTGAACTCTCATTTCCTTAAAACTTATTGCACATTCTGCAATAAGGCTGAACACAACCTTCTTGATGAACTAAATTACTCTTGGATAACTTCTTCAGATATCTTTTGAATAAACTTATCCTCATTTCTCCTTTCACTTGTTTTCCACTACCTAACAGATATACCACGCTCCAATCTTAATGGAACTCCCAATTATATCCAACCTCTGGGCAAATTTTTAAAAACACTAAAATTAATCTTTATCATAGATTTTTTTTTTAATTCTTAAAAGGGAAGCCTTGGTTTAACTGGCTTATTTGAATATTAGAATACCATTTGTGCTCCATGTGATTAGAAGGGAGAGCATTCACAAGACCACCACATGGAAAATATGGCTGATACCAGGAATAAGTCATGCCTTAGGCAGGGAAATTCTACCTACATGAAAAACTTTGCTGCTATTCCTATTTTCCAGTTGTCCTTTTGCTGACATAATTTTATTGTTCTTTATTCACTTCTCAAATTTTATGTATCACATTACGTTGAGATGGAGCTTGTTTTTAAGCAATAGTTTCATAACCTGTTGATTTCTTTCAGTGTATTTTTTTCTTTTTTTATGGAACACACACTGAAAATTTGCACCCCCTTTCAATGTCTAAAATATAGTTGACTATACTGCTTGCTTCAGTTGTATCATGTATTACCATAACATTTTACACAGCATTTTTCAAGAAATCATCTAATCAAGTTTTGTCAGTGAAGTTGTCATGCTCTATCCACTAGCATCAAAGTCACTCAGCACAGCTGCCTTAAATAGGAGCTGAATTTTTTCCTGCAAAGTTCACCAGCAAATCTTACTGCACTCTTCTTTGGACTTCAGAGACTCATTATTCCCATTATCAATCTCTTCCTCTCCCATTTATGTTTTTTTCATGCAATTTTCATTATTAAGGTAACAGAAATTGGTAACAGAAATAAGGGGTACATTGAAGGTGCAAATCTTACACTCCATAGAATTACAGTAACTTCCACACTTCCGGTATTTTATTATTTTAATATGTCCAAGTTGAACATCATTGGCTATAGCACAAAAATAATGGCTTTAAATCCTACACTATTAAAAAAAGTGGATAAATGAAGTGGTAACCATCCAGTAACAAACAGGCAAAAGGGGGAAAAAAATGTTTGGAAATATCAGAAAGTGCCACTAAACGTAACTATTTCCACTGTATAGAAGAATAAAAAGTAGTAGGAGCTACAGCCCTATTTCTGTTGCATTTGTATTCCCCACAGGACAGTTGCCCCCCCTCTCGTTTTTCTTTTGTTCAGGAGTAGAGCAGGAGCTCCACCTTGTGTTCTATGATACTCATGTCCACATCAGTCTGCACTCTTGCCTCAAGACAGAAGAGACTACTGAACAGTAGTCATATTTTTTTGCCATATCTGGTAGACAAGTGTATTGATGTTAAAGTGGATGTACTTTTCATGTATTTTCAATGCATGTGTGCTCGTTTCAAAAACTTGAAATTGGCTTCTCAAGTTACCAGAATAAGCACTTGAAGTTAAAGATGTTTCTAAGTACAACAACAGTAATTTTCATTAATGCCTGGGAGGAGGACCAATTATACAGAGGTCAATAGTGCCAAACTTAGATCTGATGTACCTGAAACATAATCTATAATGAAAGAACAGTTGAAGTAATACTCTTCAGGTTCCTTGACTCCCAACTGGCAGTCAACACCAGATTGTAACAACATCAGTAACATATATCCAGCACCAGAGCCAAGGCAGTCTGAATACAGCATATTACACAACCTCTAATACTGTAGTCACTTCTCCTGTTTTAGTATACCAAATTGACACAAACACTCCAACTTACAGTATCAGACAATCAAATCTGATGATCCTTTAAACCTTCATGGTAAATGCAAGTATGAAGGGGGAAGGAAGAGTCAGGAAATCTTAGTATATGCAGATTGGACAAGAGACAGCAGGAACCTCTGATCTCAGGTCTGGTGTAAGACTAGCTTTGAGAAGACTGATGTTTATCAGCACCAGAGATTTTCACATTGTACAAAAGTTGGGGCTGAGCTCCAAGAACAAGAGGCAGATGTATTGCTAATTGTGCCACCACCTTCAAAACAGTCATCTGGAGATTCTGATCCTTCTTTTTTGAGATTTGAGAGGCTGAGGCCAATTTTTCTACAACATGCTCTTTGACAAGGCAACAAAGAAACCGGAGGTGGAAAATATGCCAATAGAATAGTAGAAACTTGCAGAGATTTCAAGGCTATAAAGTAGTCCCTGCAGAAGCCATCTGATAATATGAAGGCAGTCAGAGGTTCTATGTACAAAATCCAAGAGGGCAAAATCAGTCAAATGTGGTTTAGAACTTAAGATAAACCATGTTTTCTGAAGAATATTCAGACTACAAAGTGTTCCGCCTTACCAAACAGTTGATAGGAAATGAAATGGCTCTATATTGGGTCTGGCTGGGATGGAGTTAATTTTCTTCATAGCAGCTTCTATGGTGCTGTTTCAGATTTGTGATCAAAAAAATGCTGATAACTAATGTTTTAGCTATTGCTGAACAGTGCTTGCACAGCATCAAGGCCTTCTCTGTTTCCCACTCTGCCCCCTGCAGTGAAT
>JAYKAV010000567.1:1641702-1692643 GCA_035582835.1 Phoebastria nigripes | reverse complement strand
GGCGGGGCGGGGCGCGGTGCACAAGCGGTTGGGAGGGGACAAAACCAGGCAGATGTCCCAAAATAACCAAAGGGATATTCCATGCCATATAACGTCATGCTCAGCAATAAAAAGGGAGAGGTGGGAGTTGAGGGTGTTAGCCATCTTTTGCTCTGGAACTGGCAGGACATTCGTCTACCCATGAGAGGTGGTGAGTGATTGCCTTTGCAACACTTATTTTGTTTTCTTTCTCTCTTCCTCCACTTCTCCTTCACTTACTAAACAGCTTTTTATCTCAAGCCACAAGTTTTCTTGCTTTTACTTTTCCTTTTCTTTCCCCTCCCCACTGGGGGTGGGCAGGGGGAAGTGACCAAGTGGCTGTGTGGTGCTTAGCTGCCTACCAGGGTTAACCTACACAGGCTCAAGACACACTTGTGCACTGAGTATGCTATTAATTCTACAGGATGCTCTATCTGTTGAGACTGGGTGCTTCTTATATGTACATCCACTCAGAGTGTACCCATAGATTATCACTCAAAAACCAAATCCATATTGTCCGGACCAGAGGAAACCTCTGGGTCTGCTTTTACCTTAAGCTATCCAGCTGACAAAACTCCTCTCCCCACACACGATCATCTCGCACCAGAGTCAGTAGGATATGGCAGAGGGGCAGCTAAGGCTACCACTGAATCTTCATTATACATTTCCATAATAAATATTTTTCATTGTAATTTCTTAGTTATAATGAAGGTCTTGCAATTGCTCCTAAATTCAGCTACAGGCAGTACAGGCACTGTTTATTAATAGAAACACCTCCTTATAACATACCTTTTCTTATTAATTTCTCACTTAAGAGTCATCCTAAGTCTACAGCTTAGCATACCTGACTACTGCTATTAACCAGAGATTCCTTCACACTGCTGTAACCCAGTGTTTCACTGAGGCCTGAAACATAAGGAATCCAATCTGGTCTGTAAAGCTAGATGTTATTAGTCTATCAACAACAAAAATCCACCGCATTTTTTTTAAAGAAATATCCTAATCGAAATCAGCTGGTTTACCTGCTGAAGCCATCCCCTGTGGTAGATCACCTCAAACTCCATAAGAACTTTTGCTACTTTGTTGTAGTTGCGGATTATCCGCTTGCCATCTGGTGTTTGCAGAACAGCCGGGTGCCACTGGAAAGACTCCATGGGCTCCTGGATCCTATGGAATAGGTGGCGTGCCCACAAGATCTTACCAGCTATCGGAGGCAGGTTACGAGCCAGTGGAGGGTCCTGCTTCTGCCTAGTGTAGATCTTACAGACTGTTTCTATGTCATGACCATAGTTTTGAAGTATTTTCTGATACTTTTCATCAATGCCAAGATTCGGGATTTGTAATCTGCTTAGAAAAATAATAATCATTAAAAAAAATTCTTTCAATACTTCTGAAATTCTTCTGATGCATTGTTGGAAAATACAATCATTCCAGATTCCCTTGCATTCTTTAGAAAATAACTACTTTAGCAGCAGAGTTTTCACTAAAGCTTGAAAAAATACTGTCACAACCTGATTCCAAGCAACCAAGATTTAGAGCAGATGATAAAAGTTTCCAAGTAAGCCTACACATTTTCTGTTTTGTCACTGTTTTCAAACACTGAGCTAAAATTATGTGCAGCAAACTGTAACCAATCCACCACTAGCAGTCTACTCCATTAAACAGAATATTATAAGAAAACTGATGCAATAAAGACTGAGGCTGCTTTGCAACAATGTGAATTTATCAAGAGAAATTTCACTGTTTCCTAATACAAGCATTTTACTCTCTAACTGCACTGTGGTAACAAATTAACGTCATTGTTCAAGAACAAAGCTAAGGCAAATACGCTAACAGCCATAAAGTATTTGTGTACTTATGCTAATTTTGAAAGATGAAGTTCAAAGCCCACTTATATTTTGCATTTTCCAGTACAAAAAATATGGTTTTTATTCATCCACACTGCTGAGAAAACATCCCTTAACAGAGCTGAACAGTTGAGTGAGAGGAGGTTGAGTTGGTTTTCGTTTGTACTTAAGGAGATGCCTCCTGCTCTGCTCTCCCCCCTTCCCACCATCCTCAAAGTTTTATTTCCATTGCCTGGCAGAATTCTAGAAATCTAGATAGGACATAGTACCTTTCAAATTTCTTCAACATACTCAGTGCTCTTTCAGTGTTCAGAATATTTTCGAAGGTGGTGTCCATGAAAATCCTTAATTGATCCTGAAGGAGAGCAAGTAATTCTACAGCAGGGAACTACATAAGGCACACACCTCAAATATATCAGATATTATTTGACAGGATTTATCATGCACTATATTAGAACATAATTGATGTGAAACTAACCTCAATAAGTATCAATTTTCCCTTTCTTCCTTCCCTCAAGAATTAAACAAAATACAACCAACTTTCAAGGCATTTTCTTTCCAAGTTCCCTCTGTAGCTGTGCAACCAACAAAAGCTTTTGTATCCTCAAATGTTCCACCATGCTGAGAGCCCTCAAAGAATGCTTGCTTACCTCTTTGGCAGCCAAAGCAAGCCAAGCATTTATTTTAATTTTTTTCTTCTACAGATACCCTTTCCTTCCACCAACTTGTGATTTCAGAACTATGGGAAAGTTAATTATCTGACTTACTTGTACTATTCTCCCATTCACCCAATGAAATAATCCATTTCTGTGTTATTCTTGCTAGCACAACTTCGAATAAAGTACAGCAATGAAAAATCCTTTGTTGGAGACCCTCAAGGCCCTTTCTGGCCTATTCCATGAAACTGGTCTGAAAGTTAGGTAATAAATGCAAGCTTTGAAGTGGAGATACATTAGAATAATTTTTAAATTTCAGAATACAAACTTCGAGATTTACATAATCTGTTTGGTGGTAACTCAGATAGAGGTATTTTTGTTTTCATGAGGATTCATTAGTAAATTAAATTTGAATCATAAAACCTACATGAAGATCATTTATCTCTTTGCAAAACTCATCATAGTCTTGGTCAAAATCAGTCTTCCGTTGATCCAAGAAATTGTAATGCCTTTTCTTCATGATGTCAACAATGCTCTAAACAGTTTCACAGAAAAAGAAAATTATCAATAAAAAATTATCTTATCAAAAAGACTTACCACACCAAAACATTTAGCACAACAGGCTGTGCACATTCACATTTTACCTTTGCCGTTAGTTACCAGTATTTGCTGAGCAATATAAGCAAACCACTTAAATGACATATTTGCAGGAAACAAGTTGGTGCCATGGCCATATGAATTTCACTTATATTATTTACTTCTGTTTTAAGTCAATTAGAACTGACATAAAATTCCGACTCTTGCTTTTCATCAGACGTTTGTTACCCATTGTCCTCTCATGCAGAGGTTCATTATTGCTATTTAAAAGTTAACAAAGTTCAACACAGAAAAATATTTTCACAGTAGTATTTTCCACGTCTTTAAATTAACTGATTCCATAGAAAAACAGACTATTCAAAAGTCACAGTAAGATGCAGCACATCACCAGCCCAGGACTTACTATTCCTGGCTTCTCTTACGTAGCTGCTATCCACTCAAATGAAAGTACATCTTAATCAGCATCTCCCTTGAGCTGTACACACAGTTAAAGGATTTCTAACAATGAACCACTGTTCAACATCCTAGTAGTTTACCACAGTACAGCTATGAAGCTCAACATATTTTCAGCACAGCAGACTTCCACCATTTTATTATAAGTCAACTGAATTTCAGTTTTATTGCTTTGCTGTAAATAAAAATTCCACCTTTTCCTTTAAAAACAAGCAAATCTGCGATAGCAACTAAGTGGTAAAGCATAAAGAACTGCAACATAATAACTTCCTATTGTAAAAATGTTTCAAGTCATATAATCAGTCACATAACTATAGCTATGGTCTATGTCAAATACTTCAGTACCTCAATTTTGTCACTGTTAAAAAAGTACAATCACTTTCTGTCCTTTATGCATACTATCCAGAACCTTCCATGTAGTATTTTCTACCTAAGCATGTATAATTTCCCCTTACCCGCTCCCCAAATGAAATTGACTTCACAGTAACTAGGTCTTACACAAAGCTCTTACTTTAGGACTTGAGTGCTGCAATGGATAATGCAGTATATCTGTATACAGTTTGCAGACTGCACCACAGCCTGGGCTAATGGTCACAGGCAACTTTTCAAAGACAAATGCACAAAATAAATTAGATGTCTGTGTTCCAGCCTACCAAAAGAGTATCTTCATAGCATGACCTGAAAATTCTCAGCAACCTGAGTTGCTGAGAAGCCTGCTGGCACAGCTTTAGAGGGCAGCTCTCACTGAAGGGAGGAAAATTTAGAGCAGCCCACACCTATCCTGCCCATGTGGAATAGTCTTGGACCAAGCTATCCTTCCAGTTGTGCCTAGGTTTCTTCTCAGAAGACTACAGAAGAGAACAAAGCAGAAAACTGGCTACTGTGAAGGATGCAGTCAAGGAATCAAAACCCCGGACTGCAACAGGGAGTGAATTGAACCAAGACAGACCATGGAACGCTCACGTTTTACCCTACGGTTATTGAACTAAAGCAAAGTGATTTACTCATGGCCATAACAAAAAGGAAAAGGACAGGGTAAAGCAAATTACAATGCCACATTTGCCTGTACTGCCACTGTATCACATGTGATCTCTAAAAGCAGTCTACAAACTCCACACGTTGAATACTTCTGATTTATTTTAATATTTACAAGTGCTATAATTATGATACTGCACTAAGAAAGACATACAATAAGGTAAGTTAACTCGGGCTCAGTAAAAGCAGGGAAGACTCTACTTGCTAGAAAAGAAAGTTAATCTTGGAAAGAAGAAAGGAAAAGAACATGATTTAGCATATTTATATTCTTAGAAGAGCTCCTTGTGGTTCAAGTCTCCTAAATAAAAGGACCAGGAAAGAAACCTGAATAGTAATACTAATAAGCAAAGGGATTTTGCTGTTACAAAAGAAAAAGCCTAAACTTGAAGAGCTTTCCAGAGCAAACCAGCTAAGTCATTTCTCTTCCTCCCTCACCCTAAAGATAGCATCTGTGAATTAACCCTTTCTTCCCTCATAAAAAACAAAGCTGATGATTGTACTCTAGATCTAGAGTACAGATTTTAAGTAAACCTAATAATCTGTTTTGCTGGAATTAAGCTCACTATTTCCTTAATGAAACAAAGTAAATCTGAGAGTCCAAGGTTTTTTTCTCTTTTTTTAAAAAATTACTTATTTCAAGAAATCAAAGTTATATTTATTGGTATTTAGGCAGCACAGAAATGGAACTGGGGCTTGTTTCACCCCCAGCTGCAAGGAAAATCTGACTGCAGCATTGACCACCAGGGCCATGGAACCAGCCTCAGTGGCAGGCACTGATCAGGTACCCCTGGAATAATGGGCAAGAGATGAAGAGAGTCTGCAATTTTGGTCACAGTACGATTTCATAGCTAGCAAAAGATTTGTAAAGACAGAAATGCTGCCCTTCTCACTTTTTCTCCTGATCATAATACAAAACCATGGCTTCAATTACTCCTGTTACAAAGTCCCCCCATTTTGTTGCTTTTTTCAATCAACTTTGATTTTAACATACCTCTTTCACATGTCCACCTGCCCCTTTTCATCTTGTCTGCTCGCTTCCCCAGCAATCACATATTTACATCATTAACTATTACCCAGTAATTTTAGCTCGACTTACAGAGTTAATCTTTCTCTTGATAAACACTTTTCTAATTTTCATAATTATTTATTGTTTAAAGTTCAAGTCTGACTGACAGGATATCCAAAATTTACTGTGTACCTCATATTTTGTGATCATTCCTTCCAATCCCTCTATCTGAGACTCCTGTAGAGCTGAGTAGGTTTTCATAGTATTGAAAACATCTATTATCTTTACCAGACGTCGATGAAAGGTTTCAAATTTTCCAAAGATGTACATCTCACTAAAATCAAACTGTCTTTCAGCTGGATTTTGTTCCAATTTCTCTTTTATCTTGTGAAAGCAATTTTGATACTCCTAAAAACAAAGAAGAATTTAAAAGAATGTCAAGCATATAATAAAAGGCACTGTCATCAGCTAGAACAAAATTTATGCAGACAGATATTATCCTAACTTGATAGCAAGTAGAAGTTTCATCAATAAACAATCATGAACACTATAAAGAYAGTAACAGAATTTGTCTCTGAAAACTAACCCAACAATACCATTACAGGATCACACATTTCATCAAATGAATGAACTGCACATGTATGTATTTGTACATTCCATCCTTAGCTAGCGTGAAATTCTGTTCCCTCCATTTTATAGCAGGGCTTGATGTGTTTACTGAATGTGTTACTGAATATCCAGGATGACAACCCAGATTTCAGTTTTCAGAGACTGAAAATAACGATTGTGTGCTGAGCAGTTTTATTGAGTAATAATGTTTCAAATTTTCCAAAATCACTTTCCAGAACAAAAACCCTTCTGAAGTCAGAACGCTGCTCCATAGTAGCTTCCAGTTTTCATTCTGCTTTCTTAACTGGGCACAAATCTTACTGTAAACGTGTTAAAATTAAATTCTTCCCAAAGTCAGATTACCTGGTCAACAGATTTGCCTGAAATGGTTTCTTTCCAGAGTAGTTCTCTTTAAAACACAATGTTTACTATTTTTTAGCACATATTTGTATGAATAATCCCACTTGGAGATATTAATACAAAGAGCCCAGAGTTTCCTAAGCTATTAGTGGTTTAAATTTTAAGTTTTTATCTATTGATTTTCTGAAAGCTTTTGGAACTAATAAAAACCTAATCCTTCAACATATTTTAATGCAGCAACTGAATAATTTGCTATATCTTTACAGAAGTATACAAATTTACTGCTCGTTGCTGATGGTAAGACTCATATAAATTTACACTAATGTGTGCTAGAACTATGCAAGATTTGTTGCTTCAGAAGGTGTCGGGATAAAGTTCTAGTCTTCCAAGCACATATTATTAAGAACCCAAAAAGTAATAACAGAGAAAACCTAATATGAACCTCCTGATATCTACAGGGAGGTTATCAAGAAGACAGAGCTAGGCTCTTCACAGTAACACATGGACAGAGACCAAGAGGCAACGGGCATAAGTTGAAACAGAAGATATTCTGACTRGATGCAAGGAGAAAATCTTTCACCCTAAGGACCGTCAAGCAGTGAAAGATGTTGCCCAGAAAGGCTGTGCAGTCTCTCCATCCCTGGAGAACTTCAAGACAGGACTGGATAAAGGACTGGGCAACCAAGTTTGATCTCATAGCTGCCCCTGCTTTGGCTTTGAGCAAAAGGTTGAACTAGATACCTGCTGAAGACCCTTCCAAGCTGAATTATCCTATGATCCTATGTTCTAAAGGGGGGGAAAAAAAAAAAAAAAAAAATATCCCAAAACTGTCATGGAAGTGTATGCAAAAAAATCTTCCCAAAAAGTCTACACAATCTGAACAGCTGAATTCTTCTCAGTTCACTAAATTGCCCTTTCTAAAGGTATAGCTTGTTCACGTATCTTTGGAATATATTCAGCTCAGTAACTTCCTCTGTTTTCATTTCTATCACACATCCCTCCTCATCACGTGAGAAGAAACTTTCTAGAGAAACTCAGGCATGAAAATCCAAGTAATTCTCATATAAGGAGCATAGTTAAGTCAGGCTAAGCAAAATCCTGTTTCCAGAAGATCAACAGACACTGGACTAAATACCTGTTAGCTCTAATACAAACACTCCAGTTCCAAAGGGTATTTTTCAGTTGCTTCATTTTCCTTCATTATAACATTGCTTCCTCGTATGAAATAGTTTTCCTAATCATGCCTCACCTTATATTCTGTTTTAAACATGCTCTTCCCACCTACCTGTTTAAGTCTAATGGCTGCTTGTAGCTTTTCCATAACTCTCTCCTGAGGTTGATTCCAGATGGTGGCCGTATTGTTGTTTGTAATGTAAGATTTACATGCTGTGATCATCTGATTGGTCACCTAAAAGCAGTTTTAACCTTGTGAAAAAAACATTTCAAGACAAAGCAGATCTTGCCCTTCTCTCAGTCTCATCCCATACCTCTGACTCCACCGGCCTAAAGCCTGCAAAATATCAATACCAAATACCAGCCACATACACAGACTGTCCTCCTGGCAATATCCAGCCTCCAGACTATTACACCACCAAAATGTTGTTGATAACTATGCTCATCCTAAACCTAAACGCCTTGTGCCAACCTTGAAATGACATTGAGGATGACAAAGTCATAAGACACTGGCACTTCTGAAAGCAAAGGTAAAATCAAGGGCCCATGAGACTATGATCATTAAAGAATAGGTTGCCCTTCCAACTCCATTTCCTTCTTTGTGCAATCATAAGGAGGTTTAAGGGCTATATAAACTTAACATAACTGGTTCTACAAAAAACAGTTCACCACAGACAAAACTCATTGTAACAAAAAGTTCCTGAATCTATGCATGTCAGGGTTGAGATTAGCCCTGATCTTCAAGAAGTCTGAAAAAACTCTTACAACTCCAAATTACAGACAGTAAAATACGTTCTAACTTTGAAGTAGTTTTATCACTATTTCCAATTCTCTATACATTCAAAAAGCAGCATTAAATTGACCAAAATGCTGCCTCTTCAATTGCTTGGTCCCTTTGTGTTTTCTGTCTCTTACTCAAGCAACAGCACACAAAAAAAATCTGTGAAAATTTCCTTTCACACTGTAGCACTGACCTTCACAAACAGTGAGGATATCTTTTCAGACGTGTTGTAATACTGAGAGATACTCTGAATCATTTTAATTGCATTTATGAGTCCCGGAATAGCATCCACCATGGACACCTGGAAAGAAACACACAGTCTGAACTCTGCTCAGTACTTCTGTTACCATACGTTAGCTCGACACCTGATTAGAGAACCCAGGAGCCTTACAAACATGGTCTTCCTAATGTTTCTGCCTCTGTTTCCCTGGGCCTTTCCTCCAGAGCTGCCTGTCCTACTTTACCCTCCAAGCTCTACAATTCAATTTGGGGGAAAAATTTTCACTAGAGTCTTGGCTGGAAGAATTTTGGTCAGTGAGTGAAATTTGAGAGAGACAAAGGCCTCTTCAAAAGTACCAATTATTTTCACAAAAAGTACGTTTGTACACTCTTTTGCTAACCCTGATGTAAGCTTGCATATAAAGAGAGCCCAAAAATTGCGTTAAGCCTCATGGCGCTCATTTGAATAAAGGAACTATGAAGAACAACTTTCCTGTAGTACTGTCATTTAGATCATAAAAAATTATATACAAGAGATGAAGTGCCTGGCAGGAGGTGATCTTACAGCCCATTGTTTCGGAAGCAGGTGCCCAGGTGCTGGCAGCCGAGGCGGCCCCYGTGAGGMGCGGCCGGGGCTGCCCCGYGCCRGACACAGGGSCCGGTTCCAGCCGGCCCCAACGGCCCCACCGCAGGGCACAGCTGAGCCCCTCAGCCACGGGCGGGCGCCTCGGGGAAAGCCTGGGGAAGAAAGGGCAAAACGCTGCCCGGCAGCCAGGGCGGAGGGAAACAGTGTGAGGAACAGCCCTGCGAGCCCCGAGGGGAGAGCAGGGGGAGGGGAGGAGGTGCTCCAGGCGCCCCGGCAGAGATGGCCCTGCGGCCCCGGGGGGGACCCCGGCGGGGCAGGGAAAAGCGTGAGGAGGAAGAAGCAGCAAAGAGGAGCTGTTATGGACTGACCGCAGCCCCCCATTCCCCATCCCCCTGCACCACTCATGGGGAAGAGGACAAGAAGTCAGGAGTGAAGGGGTGAAGCCAAGCCTGGGAAGAAGCGGGGCGGTGGGGAGATGTGGTTTTAATTTTTGTCTTTGTTTCTCACTACCCAAACCTATTTCCACTGGCAATAAATTAAGTTACTTTTCCCCAAGTTGAGTCTGTTTTGCCCATGATGGTAACAGCTAAGTGATGCCCTTGTCTTTGCCCGAAAAATCCACGAGCTTTTTCATCCTATATTCTACTCCTCATCCTACTAAGGAGGGGGAGTGAGAGAGTGCTTGGGTGGAAGTTTGGCCCATAGCCAAGGTTAACCCACCACACCCATTTTATTTCTCCATGACCTCTGTGATTTTCAGTAAGTCTTGTGTACAAGAGAAAAGCCTTTTGCTAATACTTTGAGGAGAAGTGTCATTTCAAAAGTCCAGCAGTCCTGTCTTCAGCCCATGAATGGGCCAGATTGAAAGATTTTTCCAGACAGCTCCTCCTCACATCTGAATTTCCAAAGCAATGACAGTTTTACTCTATTGACAAACTGGTTCTAAACATTTTACAGGTAAATACCAGTAAGGGAAAGGTTCACACTCCATGCCTCAATGGCTTCCACCCCAAGTGCTACACCCTCTCAAAACTAAACATCTCTGAAGCTGGCACCACTTCCTCCTTGGTAAAAGCCAGTACGGGGAGCACAAAGCAGATCAACAGACCCTGCACAGTGCCAATAGCAAGCATATTCACTTTAATTCTGTTTTGTATGGGTATCATACTAACCTTTCATCAGAGAGATTCAAATATTAGATTGGGAAACACTGAAAGAACACACTGTTCTAACACCATCCAGTAAACGGAAGCAAACAGAGTCATACCATGGTTGCCCCGAGCACTGTTTGGAAGCAATTTCTCTTTGGGAAAATATGGAGAGAGAGAGAGAGGTAGCTAGGATGGTCAAAGCTTTGAGTCTTCATGGCTACTCATCATATTTCTCTGACTAGCAAGACACATACAGTCAGTTGCAAAACCAGTTTTAATAAAAGCAACCATTTGCCACCTACTTTAGCAGATAATGGGATAGTGAGAATCCTTCCTCCTATCCCATACTTTAGGTTGGGTGGTTTTGTTTACTACTTGTTATGCTTGCATCATCCTGTTACTATGGTATGAGAAGGTGATTTATATTTACACCTTAATATTTACATAACCATATTTATGTTTTCCTAACTCAAGAAGCTGAAAATTGCTTTATAAATGTTAGGCTAAGCATGACTTGGCTGCCTACACAAAGACAAAAGCCCAGCCTTTGTCTTTAGCATAGCACCACATTAACTTTCACCTGTTTTTTTTTTTCTGTTTTTTTTTTTTTTTTTCCTTTAAATCACAAAGATTTCATTTCCTCCCATAGCACAGAATCCAGTTTCCTCATCAGACCAAAAGCTTCATAGATACCACAGCAAGAAAATAACAAGTACTTTATTTTGTAGCCAGAAATTCCCACTAGGCCACTTGTAGCATAACTGAACAAAGTCTCAAACTGGAGATGCATACCTAAAATTCTGCCTGTGTCACTTCCAAACTGATCCTACAAAATACATTCATTTGATTTGTCTCAAGAGATTTATGTTAAGAATTTAAAAGTTCTGCTTACAGGATCACTATTGTATAATGGGTCACAACATTTTTCCAGAGAATATAGATACTTCACGTTATCTTTAGCTTCATTTGCTGCATCTGTCATGCGAATATCCAATGCTCGCCAGTTCTAAGAATAGAAAGTTGAAAAAAAATAAAACCACACATTTCAGAAAAACTGTTTTGAAATCACTCTGTTTTGTCACTAGCCTTTAAACACATTTGAAAGCACAGATCTGTTACTTCAGAGTTACATTTGTTTACCCAAGATGAGGAACAGGTCCTTGTGTTGCTTCAATAACTTGACTGTGAACATACAGTTAGTTTAGACTGCTCAGCTCAACAAGTTATGTCAGTAGTAGTGTCAAGTCAAGCTGCTGTAAAATATATAGACATCATCTGTTAACTATTTTTGCTTGACGAACTGATGAATATATAACAAAACACGTATTTGTTTCACGTCTCTCATTTTGATGAGCCAAGACTTTTTGTTTTATTCACTTATTTTTGTGTTTGCAATGGGTCTCTAACTTTGTTATGTCAATGTGAGAAGTTATGACCCCACAAGCAGTTTTGACAGACACTGTAACAACATGAGGAAGAGGTTTAAAAAATGGTGTTTTTTTCATTTTCTTTTCATTAAATACCCAGTTCATTAATTCAATTTTCTGATTTAATAATCAACTTTTCAAAGATTTATAACTGTTTATTTCTGTTGAGCCATGTGGCTGCAGTACATTATCAGCCTTTAGACATAGGGGATTCCCAGTATTTTCCAATATATTAAACTAGATTTAAACTTTATCTACTCAAAGTGAGGAATAAGGAAGGACAAAGAAAACAAAAGTCAAAGATGCTTCAATATTTTCCCCACCAGCAATGTTATATACATCACCAAAATGAACTAGGGTATACAGAGCATTTCTAGTCTTTACATCTGTCATAATTCAAACTAGAAACCTTCAGCAGTTTGGATTTAGCAGCACTGAGTACTCCAAGCACTGCCTTCACATCTGGGCTCTTCAGCTGGTCCGTAAGGTAGTTGAATTTTGACAATCTCTTCTTCCAGTAATCGAGCTCTGCTCGTGGTCCAAGGTCATCGGCTTCCTTTCTCAATTGGTCGTTTTCTGCAAGAACCTTTTATCGTACAGTAATATTAGGGAGTGATGCTAATATTTTTTATCTGCATGGATAGCATGGATTACTTCATAATTTAACTCCTAGTATTAACCTCCTGTGATAAATTACCTAACTCAGCCACCGCCTCACATAAGAGACCTTAATTTTGCTTGGCCTTTTTAGTTCTGAGTTAGAGAGGGAGTAGTATCTCAAGAGCACTGTTACAGACAATTACATTTTCTGCAAATAACCTGCAAAGCATGTTTCAAAATACGATTTTGACCACTGAGAATAGTGTTCACTGAATTATTGTGTTGCTTTTGCTTTCATTAAATCCACTGGGAATCACTAAGTGTTTTCTACTTTGATTTCTTGGCTAAGGTGAATCTTTTGCAGCAGTTTATTTGTTACAAGAGGTAGAGATGCTCACCTTAGTAACCATGATATAAGCATAGACAGAATACTTTCCCTAATGCAATATGGACACAAGGAGCTCACAGTAAATGTTGAGGTAAGAATTGGAAGGAACGTATTTATTGTGATCCTTCTCCAGTGGGTAATCCAACTACCAGCAGCCAGCTACTTAAGAATATCCTGAAGATTGCTTTAGTTTGCTTCACAACATTTTTTTGATTAAGTATAATATTCACTGAAAACTTTTACTAGCTGTAACTTATTCTACATAGTATTTGACAACACTTCAGTCACAACAAATAGAAGAATGCATTGCAGATCTATAATTATGCTGAATGTGAAAGCTTGCATCATGAATGTAATGAATGAGTTGCAGAAACATAAACAACTTTGAAATGGTAAAACAGCTCCTTTTACTGTTTTGAAATGCATCACTCAAGATCTTGAGGATTAAGGTAGATTCAGGYGCACTTCAGACTACTTAGGAGGCTTCCTTATCGCTCATCAGCTCAGTGGGTTCAGCTTTTCTCTCTGAGCTGGGCAATGTGGATTGAAATAATTTCTGTCCACACCCTTATGTTTTCTGAACAAGCTGAAGGGGAGACTGGACAAGTTTACACGGAACAGAAAACCACAGAAGGTTACTGAATTTTTAAAAAAAAAAAAAAAAAAAAAAAAAAAAAAAAAAAAAAAAAAAAAAAAAAAAAAAAAAAAAAAAAAAAAAAAAAAAAAAATTAATCTGGCTTACAAAATCTCTGAATTAGAAATTGTTAGAGGCTGGAAGAATACTAATGGGAAGTACTGCTATCAGCTTACTCTGCTTTTATACTCTTCCGCAGCATCCACTTTTGCCTGTTGTCAGAGAGATGTCATTGGTTTAAAAGGACCCTTAATCCAAACCAGTAATTGCGGGTTTTGTGCTAATTTGTTGATAAAGGATGAAGCCATGTTCATAAGAGGCAATACAAACTCAAGTCTCTTGGAGAACCAGGTGATATGGGGACAGAATTATTATGTAACAATAAGTTATTATAAGCTTAACTATAGATATGCCTCTGCTTGCTCATATCCCTCATTGTTGTAAGGAATAATAAAGTGCCTTCATGAACCTTGCCATTTGTTAAGTCTTTCCTTTCCTAAAAAGCAAAAAATAGCTATGAAGACTTCTGTCCAGTCAAAAATTATGCTCCCGATCCCTCATACAATAAAGAACAAGAAACGTTTAATGTCAACTCAAAACATGGCTCCCTTCGTCCTCCAGTTTCTGAGCAAATCTAAAATTCTTAAGTTTGGTATTAAAATCCATAAACCTATAATGCAATTCCAAGAATGAAAGTAAACTAAACCATCCTTCTTTCAGCAAAAAATAACACACAACTAAAAATCTCTCCATGACATCTGGGTTCATTAGACTAAAGATCTTTCTTGCTTTGCTAAATTAATGATAGCAAATACTTTAATGACTATTTTACCTTATTTGGCAATAGGTGAGTAAATCTTTCAGAAGAAGTGCAGCTAATTGCAATACATTCTCCCCACCGGTTTCAGCTCATACATTTATAAATTAAAGAGGTTTCTTTTTTTAATTTTCTTTCTTCATTTTAAGAGGTATAGGCTTTAATAAAGAAAAGTCTTTCATGGAGCTGATTTCTTAATTTACAAATAAACAATATTTCTCTGATAAAATCTTAGCAGTAAATTCTACAAACAGAACAGACAATAAGGCAGCAACAAAGTTTCCATTTTCCAAGTTTAAAAGTTATTCATCCTGTCCTCTTCCTTAATGTCTGCCTGTACAACCATTACAGAACTTGTTTCCCTGAGCTCCTATGTTTTCCATTGAATGGATTGCTGATGCATAGACCACAAGGACCTGATATTAATTTCATGCAATAACTCAATTGGTAGTTTCATTTCTTTCTGAAAAGAACTTTAAGATCTATGCTATATAGTCTACAAAGCACCTGCTTCCGAGATGAAAAAAATTGCAATTACAAATCTCATCTGCATTTTTTAATTTTATCTGCACTTTAAAACAAGTGCACTGACCTTACAATACTTCTAACCACATGAAGAGGTTCCACCAGTGCAATGTTTTCTCTTTAAGATAAGGTGATTATCAAAAAAAGGGAACTAAGCTTCCAAAGACATGTGTATGCTCCATTTACTAGTAGATGAAAAAAGCTCTCTGTAATATTCTCATTGAGAAGTAAAAGTACACAAAACATGCCAACAGTACTTTAAAATACAGGGATTGATCACATCTAAATTTATATGCCAACAGGATTAAACTCATCATCTGCCAATATGCAGATGTTGTCATATTTCACATTTTTCCAGTGTTTCACCTGTTCAATTTGTTTGGTCCACCCTTTCATGCAGACTTCTATTCTTTCAAGGGCATCTACGCTGTTAGCAACCGTCAGATAATCTGAAGGTCCTCTCAGAGTTTTCAGATCAAATGTTTCACATTTCTTCAGATTGACCTAAAACACAAGTTAAAAAAAACCCTGAAATGCTGAAACATTCATGACAAATAATCCAGGAACTTTAAAAAGTAACTGGTTTCCCCACTTGGGGTATCTCACTTCCTATTCCCACTTCAGTTTAAATTAAACTGGTTTGAGCCAGAACTGGACTCCAGAATCTGGAGAATTCACCAGCCTGGCAGCTGTGCTGTCAGCCTTTGTGAAGGAAAGGGCACAAGTAGGAACGGTAAAGCAACTGTGTGTCATACATTAATCATTCTTGGTTTAAGAAAGACCACAGCCATTGAACAGTCGAGAAGTTAATAGCTCAAAAGAACTGGCACCAGAAGAGACAATAACATAATCAGCTGCAGAATTGTTAAAGCCACAAACTTTCAGAGACATTAAAGCCACCGATCAACGTATAACAAGTTACTGATGACAACAAACGAAAGTGGGTTTTTCTTCTCCAGTTTAACGAAAGCAATTTTTAATGCATATTCTACAACAGCAGCTAATTCAAAAGCTCCAGAGCGAGATACAGCTAACTCAATTTCTAGTTGCCACATGAACATACTACCTTTTCCAACAGACTTTGTCGAGTTTCTGATAGCACACTAACAAATGCTTCAAGGGAACCGAGGAAGTCCTGCTTAATATTGGAAGCTTGTTGAGGTTCACCAAGTTCAACCCAGCCGTGGTCCATAGTCTGTAAGGCTGGAATGAAGATTTCTGATATCAACTGCTCAACACTTTTTAGTAAGCCATCTCGACCTACATTCATCATATTAAAATTCACTTCCTGTAAAAGAAACACAATAGAAGTTAAAATAGAAAACAAAATTTTGCCATCATTACATTTATTCCAGTCCTAGTGCCTTGAGCACCTCAAAAATTACCAGTGTGTACAAGTGCTCTTCAAGCAATAACAGCACAATTCTTGCTAGCAGGGGCTGCAAGATTTGCATAGGGTCACAGTTGTCATACAAAACTGAGGAAACGAAGATCTGAAAACAATTCCAAAATATAATGAGAGTACAAGAGACCTCTATTTATAAAGCTCAGTTTATATGGGTGAGTAAAATTATTCCAGCCTGCCACTTCTAAAGCTATCAGAATTATATTTTTTAATATATTCATACATACATATATATATAGGCAGAGATCAATGCACTTAAAAGGCTTAGATACCAAAAGAATTACGAACTACAGTTAATTCTGACTTGCAGTTGCCCAAAGATTTTGGTCCAGGAAGAATACCTCAAATAAGTTTGAGAGAGAACAATTGACAGAATATCTGATTTTCAAACATTCTGAAAAAGACTCTGAAGACTTCTAAGGTAAATTACATGAATCTGCCAGCTATGTTTTGCTTCATTACAAGGTACCACAAGAATTTTTTTAAGCAAAATAATTTAACACCAAACAACTTGTATTTAAGTGTCACACATTAGATGTGTCTTCAGACATACAATTTTTACTTTTCAACTTGTCTTTCCTAGTTTTAAGGTATTACCTATTATCAGCAAGGGCTATATCATTACTTGTGAAGAAGTCTGCTTTACACATCTTTCAGTTGCAATTACCAGTTTGCAAGCATTATTAATATGCAAAAAATCTTTAAATGTTAAATAGCATATAATTGACTAAAATCTAAGCCAGGTCTTTCAAAATCATCAAAAAAAAAAATATTAAGAGGTTAATCATAAAACTTTAAAGCATATATCTGTAGAAATCAAATAATAATCTGGTGATGACAGCCAGCTCATCCACCCTTTACTCTTCTATTTCTTGCCTATCTGGGCAATACAGCTTTAAATGTTTTTCTAAAAGAGATGGAGGAAGTTAAAACTTGCTGGCTTAGGAGTTATACTTGAAAGTTCCCATTTTGAAGCGTATAGAAAGTTTTCCACAACACTAAATGCTCATTTAGCCCATCATTCTTATTTTAGCGCTTTGATTAATTTGTCTACAGCTATAGGATTCCCTACATTTTATTCTGTKCTCCTCACTACTGGAGCACTTGATCCAGATTTGCTCACGTCAGACTGTCATAGATTTAAGGAGTCTTTCACCAGTAAAACTTCTTTAATATATAATTTGCATATACGCTCTCAAAAAAAAAAAAAATTTTTGTTTGGGTTTTTTTAATGGATTTGCTAGTGCTTATTGAAATTTAACAGCTTATTATTTAGGTATTGACTAATTACTCTTTGTCATTTTGGATCGTCATAAATTTTCTTCCTTAGCATCATTTCTTCAAAGCAATGATACGCTTCAAGTTGCTGCCGCTAGATAACCTCGGTTTTTCCATTCCCCTCCTTTTTTGTCCCGTGTTTCATTTAGCTAAACTGTGTCCTTTTGCTCATTCCTCTGTGTCAAAGGCTGTCAAATTATGTGCTGAGAGCAAATACCCCATGACGAAAATGCATTTTAAACAAGATTATGTACAGTGATCAGCAGTCACTGACTCTTACCTGATAGATATTCTCAGTTGTGATGGGTTTAAAAAGACTAGATCTAATGAAGAAAATGCATATACCAGTTAAAGCAACTTCTTTTCCCTCTGTCACAAATACTTGAGGTTTCTTCTTTGTCAAATGAGAGTTGATTCCTGTTCCTGGAAGGCCAAAGTGCTCTATAGATTCAAATAAAAGAAACATTTAAAAAACACCGATTATTTATTCAAAGAAAAGTTTTCTAAACAAACAGTTCAGTCATCATTTGTGTATCTGTGAGTCCCAGTCCTCTGGAACCACCCCATGGGACTATCCACAGGCAACAGGCAGCATCCAGAGAACTCACGGCACAGTGAGAACTATTTCATCTAGTTTTGCCATTCTCACATCAAAAGCCTTTCATTTCTATTCATTTACTTGTTTTCTATTCCTTCTAAGCAAAGGTTCAGGCTCAAGATCCTCTTACATGGCTCTCTATCACGTAGTTGCAGATAATGCTCTATTGCTTACAAAAAAAAAAAAAAAAAAAAAAAAAAAAAAAAAAAAAAAAAAAAAGAAAGAAAAAAAAAATCAGCAAGTATAGTTTACCTCAGAGGAGCTATTATCAACTGTCTTTCCTTACAAACATGTAGACCTAAGTCTAACATACAAAAAAAAAAGAAATGGAGTGCTTCTGAAAACAAGGAGAGACAGGCCACAGCAGATTCTTTGCGGGGGGATTAAAANCAAAAAACAAACAAACAAAAAAACCAACACAAAACCAAAAAACCAATAAGGGAGCTACAAGGGACTTCCCTGCCCTTTCTTCTTCAACCAACATGAATATGCTGCTCCCATGTTTTACAAGTGTTACCAACAGTGTAAGAGTCACCAAGAAGTAGCAGTGTCTTTGGGGGAAAAATAATTCTCTTAAATTGTGTTTTTGGACACGTTACTTCTCTGTTACTAGTTTTCTAGTATTTCCTCAGAGTAAAATGTGCATGCACACGCATCTCAGTGAGACACTGCGTTGTGGTTTAACCCGGCAGGCAGCTAAACACCACACAGCCATTCACTCACTCCCCCTCAGTGGGATGGGGGAGAGAATTGGAAAAAAAGGTAAAACTTGTGGGTTGAGATAAAGACAATTTAATAGGACAGAAAAGAAAGGGAAAATAATAATAATGATAAAAGAATATACAAAACGAGTRATGCACAATGCAATTGCTCACCACCCGCTGACAAATGCCCAGCCAGTATCCGAGCAGCGGACCCCCGGCCAGCTTTTCCCTTAGTTTATATACTGAGCATGATGTCATATGGTATGGAATATCCCTTTGGTCAGCTGGGGTCAGCTGTCCCAGCCGTGTCCCCTCCCAACTTYTTCTGCACCCCCAGCCTCCTCGCTGGTGGGGTGGGGTGAGGAGCAGAAAAGGCCTTGACTCTGTGTAAGCACTGCTCAGCAGTGACTGAAACATCAGTGTGTTATCAACATTATTCTCATCCTAAATCCAAAACACAGCACTATACCAGCTACTAGAAATAAAATTAACTCTATCCCAGCCAAAACCAGGACACACTGCAACAATAAAAAGATAAAAAAGCAAATTGTTGATACCAGTAGTTAAAGGACAATATCAAAAAAATTGCAAAAAGTGACAAGTCCCCCACCCCTTTTTCTTTCAGGCACGTGACCATCTGCCCTAGAGATCCCTATTTTGGATCAGGTGGCCACCCATAAGTCCCCTTCCTGCCCTTTTGTTCACATGACCTTTCCTCCTCCTCTCTTCCACCACAGCTCCTGCAGAAGTCTCTTTTCTGTTTACCTCAGAAGTACATCAAGGGCTCTGTCACCAGCAAAGCAGTCTTGACCCTAAGAATTTTATTAATTTGATTTATTGACAATTAACATAAACTTGCACTATCCTTGCACTTCAGTAATTACAGAGGTTGGACCAGCAACAGTCATCCCAGTTTTCAGAGCATTCCCACGATGTATGGAGCTGGAGTAGGTAGTATACTCTGCAGTCTCTTTAGAAAAGATGTACTGTTACTGAAAAGGGTGCTAGAAGTTGTTAAGCTGCATATTAAAAGTRCCATTCAAAACATTGCAAAAAATCTGCATGTGAGGGTGGGCATAAAACCAGACTTTGAAATGACCCCTTAGGGCTCTGGAGTACATCTTCCTGAACTCAGAGATACACAGTCTCCTGCTCTGCAGGGGCACAAAATATCTTGTAGGTACCCTTCATGGGGTCATCTTCTGCCCTAACAGAAGTGTTCGCTGATCCACATCAAGGTCAGAAAACCACCTTGTATTTGAGGTAGTAAGTGTAGTAAGTGCCTTTGCCAACAAGATGCATGTAATGCCATAAAAATTCACTTCACTTTACTGATTAGTAGCCACCACTATAGCTGTGATTTTTGCTTTGCTAGCCTGAGAACCACAGCCCTAGAACGATCAGCACAAAACATTCTTTTACAAACTCTGTCCCACCTAAGAAGGAAAAACGTACAGCACAAGCTGCACACTGTGATAGTATTACAAGTAACTGTACACTCACGGCTGTGGGCAAAGGCAGCCTCCAACACACCCACTTCATCCCACACTCACCTGTCTTCTCCTCCTTCACCACCAGTTCATTTTTTCTCACTTTTTTTTTTTTCCCTCCAGTGTGCATGGTCTTTTGGGGACTTTTGCTTATTCACTTAATGCACATGTTACTGTGAATTTGGTTTTTAGGGTTTTTTTTCCCTCCAGCTTTCCATGTTGCCCACGTCTAGCAGCACATCTCAAAGACTAGAGGCCACCACAATCATACTGTAGGGTCATCTGATCAGTTTGGGGGTGGATGAGGGGGACTCCGATTAGGTTCCCAGGCTTTGCCCCTTGCCTCACACTCTCTCCAACATAATTCCACCACTTCAACTCATGCATGTTAAAACTTGTTCAGCAGATTTCTAAATTGGTGGCTGAGTTTGTATTTTCATTTAATTTTCTATGTACATTTAAATTTTAATAATTAAAGTTGCTTATATCATATTAAACAGTCTTTTCATACCTCTTAGGTATATACGTACATATATACTGAAAATACATAAAGTATAAATACATATTTGTACACTCATATAGGTATATGTTTACATATGTGTAAACACATATATTTATACAGATATACATATACATATTTATGAGGCCGTTCTTGTACACCCCGCTTTTTTACCCTGGATGAACTCCCACCAACCCATCACAGGGTCTCATGGGGCCTGGCTAGTCCCAATGGCAGCAGCACTGGAGACTCTGGGACAGAAGCCATGGGCATAGGGAGGATGTCCTTGTTACAGGGGTCCTGAGCTGCCTCCAGGATAAGTGAGAAAGAGGCTTCCCCCAGAAGTGTGGTAACATGGAGGCACTGGGGAAGGGAAGGGGATATGAGCAGAAGGGACTTCTGGGGTAATGGCCCTGCTACCCATAATGCAGACCTCCTGGGGCCATTTGTCATGTGACAGGACCACCTGGATGGATGGTCATGTGCCGAGAAATGCAGAGTGCTTCTAGGGCAGATTGGTGGTGTGACTGGAGAGGAGGGGGCAGAGCATCTACCACTGCTCACCTTGTGTGAAAGTCATTGAAAACCATTTTGCAACCCCCCAGGCAAGAGTTGGCTGGGCTTGCAAGGAAGTACCTTGCTGCATACTAGCAATATGCAGAAGTGCACTAATAAGCTTCAGTAGTTTCAGCAATCCTCATTTCATGAGCAAGGACAGATGTCCCAGTATGACCAAACTTGACTTGCCTTAAGCCCCAGTTTATAAGAACTTCACTCTTTGCTTTTTCCTTGCACTCTTGCTCAGCACAACTATAACATGTTTTAGGAAAACCTAAGTTTACCTGTATCCGTTGCCTCCACATCTTGATAGTAGAACATCAGATGACGCAGACCTCCAGGGGCCAAGAATTTGTCAATGCGCTCTATCTGTTTGAGATCATGTTGACGTATTTATGCATAGCATACCCACTATGAAAAGTTTAACTTGCTCAGATTTTTAGSACACAGGGATGACAAATACTCATCACATTATCATTGTTCAGTAATAGAATCATACCAGGCCCAGTTACTACCCCACAAAAAATGATTAAATTGCCTTGTCCTTTAGCAGCACACACCTACTTAACTGAATCATTTAAATTTTTCCATGCTGAACACAATTGAATATAGCCAGGCCATGCTTCAGTTTACTGAAGCCACTTACTATGCATGCTGTATATAATCTCTCAAACTGAGGGCACAGGGCATTTCTTCATTTACTGAAGTGCAGCAGCACCTCATTGAAGTCCCTCACCCATGTTATTCTTACTGGCATTCAGCTAACTAGCTGAAAGCAGAAAACACACAGCTGCAATTATTCCATATCATAGCAACAAAGGAAGCCTTTATTTATTTATATTTTAAGCATCAGGACAATTTCACAGTTCTCCATCAATTTAAGGCTGCCATCAAGCATCCTTGAACCATGTATTGGTAGCGCAGTCCAGGAATCTCACGTATAGGCCATACAGGCCTAGGAAGAAAGTTAATTGATCTATGCTAGTATGCTGATCAGTGTTTCAGCACTTGAAAGTCTGGCCTAATCCATTATTCTTCTAGATCTGTGAGTCATTGTTTCACATAGTCCCTAACTACCTAGCAATCTTCCAGCAGAAAAGGCTTCTACTTCTACAAGTTCTTCTTCAGAAACATTTGCTGGTACCATTTGTGCTTCCTAGTGCAGGAACAAGGCTGAGAGATCACCAGCAGCAGGAAGAAAGCCGCGTTTATCCCTCTTCCATTAATAATGGGCCTCAGTTACACCAAGATCACATAAACTGCTATTCCAGAAAATCTTGGCTGAGCCCTCCAAGATGAGGTCAAAACAACTATTACACTTTTCTCTTTCCAAGTATAACAGCTGCCAATATTTTCTTCATCTGACAATTATTCTCAGGCAATATAGTTTGCCAGGAAACCCATTTAGAGATAAAATGCACAAAGGCTGAAACAAGTTCTGCTTTTTAACTTGTGTGACAGTGTTCTGCACAGCTTATTTTCCTGGAAAAAAGGAAATAACAATAACAATAATAATATAAAAATTAGTAATAAATATTATTAAATATCTATTAAATAACTATTTTAACAATAATGAATATTATATTATAATAGTATAATAATTATTAATAATTATTATTAATAACCATAATAAATAATAATTATTTATTGTATTATAATGTTATATTGTGTTATTAATAATATTTAAATATTATTATTAACAATTTAATTAAATTGTTAATAACAATATTTCCATTATAATCACATGGAATCACAGAAATGTTGGAAGGGAATTCTAGGAGATCTCGAGGCCAGCCTCCTGTATCATCAACAGCAGCTCAGGTCATCCAGAGCTTTGCCTAGGCTGAGTCTCAAAAACCTCAGGGATAGAAATTACACAGCTCACTTGATTAACCTATTCCCACACTGCATCACCCTCCTGGTGAAGAAGGGTATCTTAATGTCCAATTGGCAAGTTGTGGCTATTGCCTTTGTTATATTATCTGCAACCGCTGAGAAGAGTTCAGCTGTATCATCTTTGTAACTACTCTTCAAACAACTGTGAGCTACTATTTGACTGTCCCTCATTCTCTTATTCTCCCTCTTCTCATACTTTACGTGCCCTATGTCCATCACTATCTTGGTAGTCTTCCACTGGACTTTCTTCAGTTTCTCAACAATATTAGCACTGAAATGGGAATGCATAAATTGAAGGTACACAGATGGAAAGAGAATGCAAGGGAAAACAAAAAAAAAAAAACATGCAAGCATGTTTACTTTAGTGTCAGGGAGCAAAACAAGATCTACTTGCTGTCTACCTAGGTTTTAAAAAAACTAATGATTTCTTTTCAAATCATAAAATGTATCTCCATTGCATAACTTACCATCAACTTTGATGCACCATTTCCTCAATATACATATTTCTAACTGCTTACCCCCTGCATTAACCCTCATGTAGTCAGTCATATCACTCAGCCATTCTATTTTGTCAAGTAGTTTCCACCTGACTTAATTTCCTAAACTAGATCACAATGTAGTCTCACAAATGCTGGTGGCAGCCTAATGGAAACAACAAAAACATGCAGCCTGCTGTGGACAGGACTCTTTAATCTATATGCACTATATATTCAAGGATTGACAGACTTCATGCTGTGGATCCAGTATGAAATAGTGTCACGGGTTTTACTGTACTATCTATAACCATTGGAAAGCAGAAATTCTAATCAATTTCAAAATCAATATTGTTACAATAGGTCCTGAAACTAAGGACACTTTTGTTCAACTTAATTACAAAATGCTGAGAAATATTTTTTCGATGAGAAGACTTGAGTAATCTCAGACATGAAGTCTGACAACTATCTCACCAAGTATTTGATGGTAATATCAGTTCTAAGGCACCCTGTGAGCTTCACTATCAAATTCATCATTCATACCTGGTTACCGTCAAGAATAGCATCTTCTACTTCTTCTTTGTCCAGATTCACACAAGAGGCAACAGCATCCAGTAAGTAATCATGCCTGCCATCCAGCCGAGCACGTTTAGCCTCCCTCTCTTCCTTGAGCTTTTGCTGTTATAAAACACAGAGTGGACAATGAATAATTCAAAATCTATTTTGAAGACAAAAATAAAGAAAATTCTAAAATTTATTTTGAAAAGTAAAGGCTATTACATTCTTCCATACTTGTGGTTTATGTTTTTAAGGCACTCAAATGAATTTTTTTAGAAGTGACCCCTGTTATGATTTTACAGTTGATTTCCTGTGTTCTGTTTTCAGATTTAGCACAAAATTTCTATCATCAGTCTTTTGTACAATATTATTTATGAGTTGAAAGACTCTGTAGAAAAAAGGTATTTTATATGTACAGCTCCGTCATTCTGCAAGTTATCTTCAACACCCTAAGTCCCTAGTCCCAGCTTTTCAGTCTAGTCACATGTGACCATCAAGTCAAGACAGGATTCTGACCCATCTCTGTTATTCGTGGAAGATATTGTAAGCGTTCTCTAATAAAGACAGATGCTGCTGGAGGAAGCTAGGGTTTCATACATTATCTCTTTAATATAAGGAGAAGTAAAACAAGCCACAAGCCTCAAGGTACACAAGTGTTTACAAATGTGCTTAACTATAGCTATTATACCATTCTTCAAGCAGTATGCCTACTCTTCTAATTAAATTGAATTCCCATATGTAATACACCTGATTACATTACAGACAAAATAGCCTTCTGGAATAGTTACTGGTATTATTGTGCTGGCGGATTACAAGATTTAATATCATTTCATTTTCAAAAGAAATTTAGAATTATGTTTCATTGGTGGTAAATTCAATCTTTATTTCCCCAGTGATTATGAAAAATCTAGTAACCCTATAAAGTATGCACAAGTGATTTATCCACAAGCTTCTGCAGAGCCAATAGGACTTGCATAATATACTTTATACCCTTATGTAAATATCTTTCCTACTTCCTGAAGGAATTTTCAAATATTTGGTAAACTCGTAATTACTAGCATGCCTTCATAAATGCTGAATGCACTGGAAATGTTTTTCCATGTAAAAGACAAAGATACAAATCATGTTCTTTACACAGATATGCCTGAAGAATGCAGTAGCAGATTAATTTCTACGTGTACTTTATGCCATTTTACCTCTGGCATTCCCTAACATGGTCTCCACTTTCCCAAAAGTGAAATGTCATCACAGGATTGGCCTTTCATACATGCTTTCAAATCAGGGTAGAAATTTTCCCCCTAGTTAGACATACAAAAAGCAACAATTTTGGGCTGAATCAGCTTCACACTAGATGATAACACTAGAATCCTAAAAACTGTTGTTTCAGTAATTTGAGCACAACTGGTAATGCATCTTTAATACAGAAAAATACAACCAATACTCTGCCAATTAGTTATCTTCTATTTAATCTAGCAAAAAGCTATTTTTGTTTTACTTAAACTACAGAGAGACTACTGTGGTACTCTGCTGTGTTTCCAGCATAGAACTCCAGATATATTGCTACACAAGGTATTCATCTTACATTGGTTATCAGTTCCCAACTCCACCTATACAGATGGCCCTTGATATGTTCATAGCCTCCATTTCTTCTACAAGTCCACGTAGGCTGAAATCATGAGCACCTTCTTCTCAAACTGGGCAATCATGCCCTGATGTTTGTTGCAGTTCTTTTAATGCTTTCCAATCCTTCAATTGCAGTCTCTCAAGCCCTATAACAAATATACTAGCTATTGTGTATAGCTGTTCACATAGCATTAGGCAATATTTGATGTCTAAGTCCAGTAACTTACTGGAAGTAAAGAGCATTCATTAATATGTCACAAAACATTAAAAGTCTAGTTAACTTAAATTCTTTTAATGAATTGTTCCTAGAGAAAACAGGGAATTATTAACTAGATAGTAAAGCTATAGTTTTACAAAGATTAAGACATTCACTTGCATTTCTCATGTGTCACTTCTGGAAGGCATTTGCATTGTTCTGGTGGATATCTCTCTAATTAATGCAAGTTGCATGCATGTTTTCCCTGACAGTAGCTACAATGCAATTCAAGAACACACCCTGCCTGTCATGCTTCCATATTTTGATGATCTGCCATTTCTAAGAACTTCTCCTCCTCCTCAAATGAAGTGTTCCCCAATCACAAACTCTCACTTCTCAGTTGTTGCAGTCATCAGAACACACTTCTGCCTCACTTTTAGGATTATGTTGTCCCCAAAAAAGTAGAAGAAACCCAACTTCAGTGCTTTCAATAGCAAGTCATTAATTTAAATATTTAAAAACACTCAGAAGCTAGACTGGAAACCAGTCAAAATATCACTTTCCATTTGCATACTACTTAAAGAATAAATTTTTAAGATATTCTTTACTTATGATTAGGAATCTCAGAGAATGAATCGCAAGAAAATGTTGAGCTTTCTACCTCTCATTCTTCCCTTCCCCCCCCCCCCCCCCCCCCCATCTTTAAGGGCCAGGCATAAATCAGCAAAAGGCTCAGGGAGGAACAAGTAGATTTCTATTCCAGATTTGTTTCCTTCCTGATTCTTGCATAGGGGTGCATTTCAGGCCCTCAATCCTTTTGTATCAACCAGAACTTCAGTGAAGGAATTCACTAACCTGTTCTCAAAATTCAGTCTTTGGACTTTAAGATGCCAACTTTAACTACCCCCACATCTTGCTTCAAACGACCAACGTGGTCATGGCCTAGGAGTTTTTGTGTATTTTACATCCTGCAGGATTCACTACAGAAGTACATATTCCTAAACTGCATCTGTACAAAAAATTACCAAAAAACAGGCAAGTTTATGTAATTCAAATAAACATAATTTAATAGAACAATGAAAGAGTAAGATTTGAAGATGGAAGAATTGCTAAAACACATAAGCTATCATTTATGTAGGTAAGAGGGGAATTGCTGGTACGTGCAGTAATGCTTACATGCAAACCCTGAAAAGTATCAGCAGCAATTCTGATCAAGATCATACAACAAAGCCTCCTCATAATGTCCCATGATGTAGGAGGATCCAGATGGAACAGTATTTACAAGAGATAAATGCTTTCTCACTTAGATATCTGGAAGGATTGTCCAAGTTTTTATATGATACAGCTTTACCTTGGTTCTTCATTTAAAGAACAGCAGCACAGCCACCTTTAGCTTTGGGTTTCTTTTCCCCCTCTTAGTTAGTTACGAAGGTAAGAAAGGCCATATGACACAGTCCCACAACAGATGCAAGTCCAGAGCTAAACTAATTAACCAAAAAGTCCTTCTTTGATGATTAGTCTAGTTATAAAAAGTAACTTGTTTTATGTTACATAAAACCTTAAAATTCCTAATACCTAAATACYAAAAATTTAGCACAGGAAACTAATTTCAGTAGACATCTGCTCCTGAAGCAGAATAAAGGGGAGATTCCTAAATCCATTTTAACGTATGCCTAAACCCATAACCATCACACCATCAATCCGAAGCAACAAATGGGGATTAAGTTAAAATTTATTAACAAAAAAAAAAAAAAAAAAAAGAGTGTTTTCTAACTACCACAAGAGTATATAAGTATATATATTTAAGCAGAAGGTACTAAAAGTCAGAGATACCAGGGGTCCTTCCTTTGAAACAGCAGCCTCAGAAACCAAATATTGACTACTGCCAACTTCTCCATTACAGTGTGCAGTTACTGATGTGTCTGCAGACACTCTAAGTAGAGTTAGCGTGAATGTTATTTAGTATGCAAGTCATAACTACACAAGTTAAAACTTGTTCCTGAACACAGTTTATCCAGCGAATGATGCATTTGGTTGTCAGAATACYGTGCATTACTGAATTTAGACACACTCAGATCAAAGTCTTATGCATGAGCAATACACTTGAACTTTACTGGGAAGTTCAATAGTAAGAGGGTCAAAAAGTAAGAGTGTTCTATTGTTAATTTACTGTCTTATCCAAAACTTATTTAACCAACATGGCATTCCTCTGTCTCTCCTTTAACTTGCTAAGATGTTTCATATTGCATAAGCATTACTCRTGGATTTCCCTGTAATATAAACTGCAAACCATTTTACACTTTCCAAGCACCCTGAGTTTTCAACAGACACACACTTTTTTATTCACTCCTCTCCAAAAAACACACACCCTACAGAATTAGGGCAGTCCCCTTAGCTGACTCGTAAATCTCAAACATCAATCAGAGCTTTCCCACATTTGTTATAACATTGCATTAACTCTGGAACAGTTTGTTCAAATAACCAGCTTTTAAAATTAGTCTAAGGGTCTTAATGAGTTCTATATTTTATTATTGTTTCTCAGTACTATGTAGTGCCTTTAAAATTCTGTTACCATTTTACAAGTATGGGAAAAGTGAAGTTAAACTTCAGTTTTCCTTGGTGGCACAGCCCACCCCTGTTTTGTTGCCAAATCTAGCATCAAGCTCTTTATTGTACCGGTATAATATTTGTGAAATTATACCATTACCAGACCACTGCAACAATCTGGAAAAGATACAAGTACCAGTAGCCAAATGCATAGAAATCTCCCAGTGCAAATTTACCTTTCAAAACAAATCATGCAACTAAGCCTTTATCAATACCCTACCAATTAACTTACAAGACCAGTTACACAAAAAAACCCTACCTCTTATGACAAATACCTATCCCAAATACTGTATTTTGCTTTAAAAGGCATAGTTTATACATTTTCATGTAATTAGAATATTTTGTGAAACCAACAACATCCACTTACACCATTTTAAAACATACATTTTTCTTCCCCCCCCTCCCCCCTCAATTTACACCTTTATTCAAACTACACGGTTACTAGTCTGGACCTAGTCCAAAGTTCAGTTTTCCTTACCTTTATAACTCTGCCAATGCTCTGCTTCCAAAGTTGCTTTCTTCCAGCTCTAAACATTGTACTATTCGATATAAGCATCAAGTACTGTTTTTCAGCAATAAGCCTTAAACCATGGAGCAAGCTTCTTGATTCATCATTTTTAACTTTCCCCCCAACCTTTTGTTCATGTYTGTTTCATTCCTTATCTGTAGGAACACCAAAAAAACCCTAGAAAATACAGTAAGGACCTAAAAAGCCAGCAACAATTAACCTGAGCTCTGTATCTTTTTAAAATTCAGTTCTAATGTGCATTTAAATTACTTGAAAACTAAATCGGACTACTTTAGAAACTAGAGGCCTCTAACCATCAGAATTTACTGCCTATAGATTAGGAGTTGAAAATTACTGCTACCAACCACAGTGTTGTTAAGGTGATATTGTTTATATACAAACACCACTCGATACGATTCATCGTGCTCAAGGGCAACATAACCATTTGCAGAAGTCAATTTTATAACTGCTTATCTGATTTGTGTTTAGCCTTCTTAAGTAATCCTCATGTCAACAGACATCTTTGTTTCCTTGTCACAGATGATTGTTTAAAAATATAGCAACAACAGTCAAGCAGCTTTCAAATAGCTTTTACCTACAGACTACTAAATTACCAAGTTTTCTATTCATATTTTTTATACAAGCACATTCAGCCTCAGTTATTTTTCAGTTGTACAACGGTTGCTTAATACAGCAATTTTTCTTCAGCAAGGAATGTTAAGTTTTTCTTCTTAAAATAGCCTTAATTTTTTCCATTTCAGTGACAGAATCTAATATGATGTCCTCTTGAAAATGCCAAGAAAAACAAACTAATGATCCAATATTAGGAACAAGAAAAATAAGAAATTTTTACAGCTACTTCAGGCTTAGAATGCCCCTAAATATTTCTGCTTCCACTCATATCAATGTGAATCATGTCTAAAATTACTTGACAACCTCAGTGTTGATAAAAATCACGAGTAAAACCATTTTCCCCACATTATCTGATTTTTTCCATACAATTTTCCCTACCTACTATAGTCAAATCTGATTATGTATACATGTTTGAAAGAGAAAGACTGAAAAAATTTGCATTTAGTGTAAAAGTAAACATTTGTAGCTTTCTCTGAACCCTTTACAGCCTTCTCTCTTAAAATTAAACATGCTATTAAATATTACCTATTGAGCTAATTCCTGGATATATTTCAGAACACTGAAGAATTATTTTCTTCTTTACAGGATGTATGTGATTTCTAATGTAAAAACTCAGCCCAATGGGCTTGACTTTACAATGCATCAAGAAAAGTGCTTTTAAAAAAAACAAAACAAAAAAACCAAACACAAACCAAAACCAACCTTGAATAAATCTCTCAAAGAACACCTAAGAACCATGGAGCTTTTTTATAAAATGATGTAAGGTCATAGCAACTAACTCGCAGAACCACAAAATCATGTAGGTTTAAAGAGATCTCTGGAAGTCATCTAGTCTTCTGCTCAAAGCAAGTCCAATTAGAGGGGGTTGCTCAGAGATGCGCGCAGTTGAGTTCTGAATATCTCAAAGGATGGAGATTCCACAACCTCTTTGAGCACTATAACAGTGTTTGACCACCCAACATAACGATTGCTCCCATCTATCTAACCGGAATCTCGTATGTTCCAGCTTGTGTATATTGGCCCTTATTACCATGCACCTTCATGAAAAGTCCAGCTCTGGCTTCTCTCTCCCCTCCCATTAGACAATTGTAGGCTGCAATAAGATCTTCCACTAGCCTCTTCTTCCTAGACCTCAATAAACACAGTTCTCTAAGTATCTTCTCATGCATCATGCACTTTGGCCTCCTGACCATCTTGGCGACCCACTACTGACCTTGCTCTGTCAACCTGCTGGCTATTTCAGCCCCACATGTGGTCAGCATTCTTTGCTGCAAGGTGCACTTCTGGCTCACGTTCAACTTGGCATGGAACAGAACCCTTCAGTCCTTCTCCATAAACCTGCTATCTAGCAAGTTGGCCACTGGCCTGTACTGTCATACAAGGTTATTCCATCTTACTATAGGACTTAGCATTTGCTTTCATTGAATTTATTTTATGTTCCTGTCAGCCCATTGCTCAAGCCTGTCCAGGTCTGTCTGAATAGCAGCCCTGCTCTCCACATATCACCCTCTCCCCGCAGTTTATCATCATCAACAGACTTGCAGAGATAGCAGTCTGTCCCATCATTCAGGTCATTTGTAAAGACACTAAAGAGTATTGGCCTCAGTATCAATTCCTGAGGGACACCACTACCAACTGGCCACCAGCTGGACTTGGTACCACTTGGAGCCCACTTATCCAGCCAATCTTCTACCCAAATTATCAGACAATTATTCAATCCAGTCACCAGTTTGAATCTAAGGATATTACAGGACACCTTGCTAAAGTCAAGATAAAGAACACCACCCCTTGACCCTTGTCCACACTTTCCCCTTGACCACATAGCCAGTCATCTCATAGAAGGCAATCAGGTTGGTCATGCAGGATTTGATACTGGTAAATCTATGCTGGCTGTTCACAATCATCATCTTGGTCCTTCATGTGCCATAAAATGGCTTCCAGAACAGTTTTCCCCACAATCTTACCAGCAACTGAGGTGCAACTGACTGGTCTGTGGTTCCCTGGATCTTCCCTTTTCTCCTTTCTGAAGATGGGTATGACATTTGTCTTTTTCCAGTCATCAGAAACCTCCCCAGATAATCATGGCCTTTCAAATATAAGAGAGGCCTCAAAATGACATTGATCTCCTCCCTCAGCACCTTGAGGTGCATCCTATCTGCTCCCATGGACTTCCATATGTTCAGTTGGCTTAAGCACTCCCTAATGCTATCTTTGGCTACCATGGGTAATCCTTTCCATATACTCTGCAAGAAGGCTCGAAGACCTAGAAGGTCAGAGGGCAAACCCAACTAGTGAAAACTGAGGTAAAAAAGGCACTGAATACTTCAGCCTTTCCCATGTTGTTTGTTGCTTAGTCCCCTGTCCCACTGAGCAGTGGGCCCCCATTTTCTTTTGCTGCCATTCTCATTTCCCTTCATCCTCCCCACAAGTTTGAACTCCAGCTGAGCTGTAGCTTTCTTAACTCTATCTCTGCACACTCGGGCATTGTCTCTATATTCCTCCTGGGTGGCCCATCCCTGATTCTACCTTCTATAGAAGCTGTGTGCATGTTTGAGCTCAGACAGGGTCTCCGTGTTCATCCGTGCTGACCTTCTGCAAGGCCTGCTCTTCCTTCTACACATTGAATGACCTGTCCTTGCATTCCAAGGATGATGATGTTGCAGATCAACCAGTTTTCCTCAGTCCTGTCTCCCTCTAGGGCAGTCCTTCATGGGATCCTGTCAACCAGACCCCCAAAGAAGTCAAAAATCTGCTGTCCTGAGGTCTAAGGTTGTGACCCTACTGATTGTCTTGCTCCCTTCTCTCAGGGTTTTAAGCTCCACAACCTCACGATCACTGCAGGCAAGGCTTCCCTCGACCTCCACATCTTCAACGAGTTCTTCATTGTTTGTGAGTAGCAAGCCCAGCAGAGCATCTCTGTCAGCTCATTTATCACCCACAAGAAGAAATAGTCTTCAACAAACTCCAGAAATCTCAGTCATTTAAGTAACTTGGAATGCGGCATTTTTACATTAATTAAAAGGCTGGCAAAATTAAAATGACTGGCAATTATAACAGGGAATAATCTAATCCATGGAGTAGACTCATATATGTGTTAATATCAAATAATCACAACTCATTAATTTACACAGAAAACCTCCTTGAAGCTGTACTATAGCCTAAGTCAGCTCTCTCTCAGAACCTTTTAAGTAGACTGCATTTACAGTACTAGATAATACGCTGATCTTGGTTAGAGTCCTGGAAAGATTTTTGGCCTTTATGGAAAGCAACTTCCTGTGATCTTCCACCTCATTATGTGTCAAAAAGGAAAACTGAAAATAATGAAGTGGTTGAGACAGTACTTAACTGCCATTGTCAGGTCGCTATCGTCCTCGTGTCAAAAGCCAGACTTCCAGCAGAGCCAATTTAGCACACCACTAATACAACCAACAACCCAGAAGGCTAAGAAGCAACCTTTTGGTCTGCAACCATATGCAAGACTCTTATCACCTGTACCGCTTCTTTGCCTTACAAGCCACAAAAACGAATAATGCTCAGCCTCAAGTTTGGTATAGCTGATAACTGCCAAAATTGCTATAAAAGTATTGCTTTAGGAATTTGCTTTACATCCACAAGAGCATTAGTTTGAGTAGTGTATCRTGTCTATGTAAATGGGCCCAATAAACCAGGTTCATTTTAAAGATTTTTGAACAAAACAGTTCTTGCTGAGGCAGGGTCATGTAATCAATAACTTAACAAGGACTCCTTGTTTTATCACAGTACCAGATTTAACACTTACAAAAACATTTTAGTCATTCGCAAAAAAAAAGTTTTCTTGCAGTTTCTAATCAATTTAAAAAAAAAAAAAAAACAACTGCTCTTTTACCCTTTATTTTATTGGTGATACACAATCAGATCTGTGATTTGAAGAATAAATTTTCTCCCCAGATGCTTCAGGAGTGTAAGATCCATGGTGAAGTTGCATTATTTTTAATAGCATTATATATATATTAAGAAGGATATGCAATCTTGTATTTTAACTCAGCATTCTCAGAATAATTTTAGTCTGTCATGTGTCTCTGGATAGCCTTGACTATGTTCAGCACCCTACAAAACATTAAGTCAGATTTGGGATAAATCACCACTATGCAGGTCAGTAAAACCATGAAGCGCACAATCAACTGCATTAGAGAAAAACTTTTTAGATTAAAATATTAAGTTATCATATTAGTTTAGGAATTATGAAAGTTCATTTCAAAATGTCAAAAGATTCTGTTGATAGTGTTATACTGGACAGCTTCGGCAACGAGGTTTCTTTTACTGCGGGTAATGACAGATAGTAGTTAGCTACCATCTAGTGGTTAAAAGCTGAAAGTGTACATTACAACTATGTTGTTTTTCACAAGACCACAAAACACAGTCTATATAAAATTTGGCAATTGAAATTGTCCTTTATGGAGATGATCACTTACAAATCACAGATTAAAATCTACGCTGAACAGAAGTGGAGGAACTTAAAGAAAAGCATATCGTGTTCTGCTGCATTCTCTCTCATACAACTGCAATGATAACAACTAAAGCTGAGTAGACTTTCTTACCTTGAGCTGCTTTCAAAGTCAAATAACATTGAGGCTTTAATACCTTTAAGTAAGGCAAGGATTTTTAACTGCTTTGCCGAGAAAAACTAAAACTTCAACATATTCAGTGATTTACTACACCAGTAGGTATTTGGGTTGCTTGTCATGCCACAAAATGCTTTTTGTCTTAAACACCTAATGAGTGTACAATTTGCCAGCCACCTAATGTCTTACTTCAGCTCAAACAAGTAAACAAAACAAACAAAAAAAAGGCTATCATAGCTGAAAAATACAACTTCTCTTCATCTCACTTGTTTGATGAGGTAACAGATACGACTAAGATTTTAACCTATAATAATGTCATCTTGCTGCCCAACAAGCCTTTTATGGTGAAAGATAGTACTGCTTAAAGAATTAACCTACCATATAGGAAGTCCTAGTGTAATTCCCTGTTCTGCTTTAGGCAAGACGTTTGTTCTCCAGGCTCTGCTTGCCTATTTGATCTACTGCTAAGAAAATAAAATTTAAAGATAAAACACTGAATATATTATGTAGACAGATACACAATTAGCCTTCTGTTTACCAAGACACATAAATGAAGAGACATTATTGTGAGGACAGATAATTTCAGTTCAAGTAACCATGCAAGTAATACATTTTCCATTTTAAGGAACTACAGAATCTCACACCTTCTCTGCCCTTTTCCAGTACCAATTATGTGGACATTGTGCCCATCAGCTTCGGTCAGAGTAAGGATCAAAGGCAAAAATACACTAYGTCAGGTTCTTCAAGCACCCCCAACACTGCTCAAATGTTCCCAATATCTCCAGCAATGCAGACTAAAGAGTGTGATAAATTCTCGACATGCAATTGAAGACCAGGAGGGAAACAAGGTCYAGATTCACTGGAAGCTGGGGACACTCCTGAAATGACGGGAATGGTTTTGGAAGAAACAAGTTAGGTAAACTTTATGGCTTTTACACTTAAAAAAGATCAGAGGGGTGTTTTTAAATCTAGCCTGAGGAAAAGCTTTCAGGCCCTAAAGATCATGTGGTCTCAAAATACATATCCACTTGTATGAAGTACAGGGAGCCTAACGTGATAGAGCAGAGGCTGCCCACCTGCCACACTGCAAACCACAGCAAAAGGCTGGAACAGATACTGTCCCTTTGAACAGGGTGGAAGGAAATAGAAAACCAAAACAAGTGCATACTGCTTCCACCTAAGCAGGAGAAGTCCTAGAAACGAAGTTGGGGGAACTGGGATGCTATCTTTGAACAAAGACATTGCTATAACAATAGCACTAGAAACTCAGCATAAGGAAGATATCATTGGTACCTTGTGCCATACATCAAGGTATTTACTACACAGGAAACATGGAAAAGCCTACACGGATGCAAAAGAGCTCAGTATTCAGACAACTTAGCAAGTCAATCAGACCCAATGGAATGAAATTTCAGTCATAAACAAGATAGACATAGCATATGATATTTCTGACTGCCTGATTAGGACGGAAGTATTGACTGTGACATGCTGACAGCGATGAGGGGGGTCCCCATGGGAGGGAACAGTATCAGCAAGAAACTTCAGCTGTCTCCATGTATGCTAGGGAAATACCATCGCAGATTGTGATGCTGATACTAAATTTTTTAGACATTATTAATTGTCATAGAAAGTTTATCATAGAAAAAAACCCMAAAAAACCCCAAAAAAACCCAAACATACAAGAGGGTAAGTAAGAGGGCAAGTGACTCCTACCTCGGTCCCTAAAAAGGCACAAAACCAGGTTCAAAATGTTAGTGTTAGAGAGAATAAAATACAAAATTCAACAACCTCACAGCACTAACAAAAGTTAAAAAAAAAAAAAAAAAAAATAGCAAAAAAAAAAAAAAAAAAAAAAAAATATAAAGTAAAAACAAAARTTAAAAAAAAAAAAAAAAAAATGCCATGCAGTCAAATGCTACTTCAAAATGAGGAACCACTAAAAATAAGAACGTAAAAAGCAGCAGTCAAAAGAATAGAATCCTTGCAGACAACGTGCAAACTATTTAAGAACACCATAATGGAAACGCAGAGCAACTGCACAGCTTCTACCAAGACAGACTTGAGAAAAAACATAAGTCAGCCAGCATAGCTAAACAGTAGAGTAAAAGCAAGAAGGCATCCTCCAAAAAGCTGGAATAACAATGATATGGAAAAAATCCAGATGAATTAAACCCCAACAGCTTAGACAAAGATGCAATAAGGCAAGGTGAAGCAGTCTGAGTAACAGCTAATAAGAGATACAAAGTGCTGATAATGAGGTCCCTTTCACAGTGCATCACAGAAGCAGGAAACTTCTCAGAATGTCTTAAAAAAAATCATAATATTGCAAGAATACAATAGAAGATTACTAAATTTGTACACATTTTTGCTGCAGAAGAGTTCAATGTTTCCTTCATAGGAACCTCCCACTTAAATAGCAATACATTAAGGCTCAGAAGACGAGTTTATAAGCTGACAAATTTTTTTTTTTAAAAAATCAATGGTAAGTAAAGCATTAGATGGGTAGTCACCCAAAAATTCTRAAGGATCGCAAAGACAAAAGAGCAAAACTGCTTAATGTGACATGTACTCTGCATTAGTATCAGAGGAATGGTCACTGGCTTATAAAATGCACACTTTCAGGGCTAGCTGAACGAGAAACAACTGATGAGGAAGCCTCATTAGGTAAAATAACAGGCATTATAATCAAGAATAGAATTAAGGGCCAGCTCAAATAATTTAATGTGCYAAGAAAAAGTCAGCAAGGTTTTTGTGAAAGGGAGAAACACTCATCATGAACTGATGAGGTTCACCAAAGGGGTTAATAAGCATTAGTGTAAAGAAAATTGATCTACATGACCTGGATTTGCAAAAAGCTTTCAAAAAGATCCATTCTCAAATGCTTTTAGGAGAAGCATAAGGGAAATGACCCTTCAGAGATAAAGAACTTGATTAAATGTTGGTAAGGAGAGGATAGGAATAAAATGAATAGTTAGTTCTTACAGCAACTGGTCAACAGTGGAGCTCTCCAGCCATCTGCACATAGTCAGGTGGAAAAGGGAAAAGCTGTGAGAGTGACAAAGTCTGCAGACAAAACTAAGTTATTCAAGGTAATAAGAATGACCACAAAGAATTATAGAACCTTCCAAGACTGAGCAACTATGTGTTAGAGTGGCAGATGAAAATTCAGTGTAGGCAAATGGATAAAGAACAACTCTAATCCTGATTTCACATATAAAGTGATGGTCTCTGAGCTGATCATTACTACCACAAAGTCTATTTCTACCTTTGTAAACAACTGGCTAACATATAGAAATTAGTGAACATCCTGGATAAGGGCTCAATTACAGATACATGACATCACATGAACTGAAAACGAGGCCCCAAACTGTCCACTTCCAAGAATTAAGGCAGACAGCTGGCAGACAACTGCTCACTTTTTAAATAATAACTAGCAGAAAAGGCAAGATTTTTCTTCATCTTCTTATCTGGCTCACTGAACATGGTTACTCCATCATCACACAAGTGCTAGGCCTGGGACAAGGAAAGTGCAAGATGCAGACCATCCTCTCTGGTTTCAATAAAGCATGAAACAGGATCAGCCTTAATRCAAAACTTCATCCTGAAGCTCTACAGCCTCCCTCGCTTGTCTGGATTTCTCTTCTTTCCAAGTAGCAGTTAAGCATACATTCAACAGAGGTCTGGAACCCACGCCAAATTTTGCACCTATTCTTCGCATCTGCATAGTTGGATCAGTTTATCACATAAAGGTTCGCTAGTTAGTTAGCATTTCATGAGAATGTGTTTCCATCCCTTTTCTTCCTCATACTCCCATTTCCGAAGCAGAAATACAGGCCTCCAGCGTAAAAGAGACAGCCAAATCCAAGGTTTTTTATGGAAGAGGATCCAAGACTTGGACTTCTCTTTTTAGAAGAGTTCTTGAGGATTACTTCCCTTGGAAGCAATGTTTACCAATTAACAATTCAGTCTTGAGGACTTTTCAAACTACCATAGATTACATTTCAAATACAAATGCAGTGGCACCTACTTTTTCTTTCCTATAGCACCCACTAGTTTGCCCCCATTTTTCTCTGTCACTGCGAAAGTTCTTGGCAGTCTATGTCAAAAAACGGGATTCAGCAAGTCTTTGGCTGTAGTTAGAAAAATCTCTAACGGACAACACTTGATACATATATATGTATGCACACATACACGCCAGCCATTCCTACAGCAAAGTGGCTCACAGGTTCCTAKACAGAGACAACACTGTGATACCATCTGCAATGAAAGTGCAAATGATGCTATTCAGTATCTGTTGTCTAGCATTAAACAATTAAAAGATTCTCTTTTCAAGCTGTTGCATGGCAAACAAAGCATCGCTGTAATAACAGTTCATGGACTAATTAACTTTTTGCTCATTTAACCTCAGAAATAAAGTTGTTTTTCTTCCCTGCAGGCCCCACCAGGAAGCTAAGGTAGGGTGTTCTTATTCATTAATTTGGCAGCATATTTTTGAATTCAGCATTTTTATGATTAAATCAGAACTGCTTTAGTATTAAGTCATGCATTTTAAAAGTGAACTCTAAACTCAAAGATTCACACTCATCCAACTCCACATTTTTTCATTAATTGGTGCTAATTTATACTTCAAAAGTTCAAGGACCAGTTCTTAAGAGATTTCACTGGTGTGTTGTTTTTCTTAGGCAAATGCACAGTCCAGCTTAGAACCATTGTCTCTGCAGTCGGCAGGGCAGGCTAAATGTCTTTTTTCTTTCCATACTGTCAAAAGGGAATACCTCCCAGGTCAGACTGCATATTAACCCAAAGCTTACTCAGAGTGGCCATGAAGTTTAAGCTGTTCTTTAGCTCCAGCTACATACAAAATCTTGCTTTGGTTTAGTGTTACTACCACTTCCTTTACAATGAAACAATTGAGCCTCCTATGGCCATATATCTCTACATATTAGTAGAGAAATATTAGTCAAAACATAAATTGACTTGAAAATTGTCACATCTCTGTGAGACCTAAATTAGAATACAGCTTAACTTCCTTCCCAGTTGCCTATGCATTGTTTTGGAGTTTCAAACTGCAGTTAAGTCCCCTGTCCAAGATAAAAAAAATCCCAACTCTTGCAGTTCCATGCAAAAAATCCAAGCCACCTGCACACTAAAATGCTGCACTGCAGGTTTTCTGCCACGAACTTCAAGGGTTTTCCCACTGCCCTGAATTCACACTGAGGAAGTTAACCATGCCTCCAGATCACTACGTATACTTCATAGTAAAAATAAAGTTGACATTCCTTTTGACCACTAAGAAAGGGATTCACTTGCCTGTTTTACAAAAGGCCTAACCTTATGTCTATTTTTAGTACAAGCAGTCACGCCTACACAGCTGGGTAACTAGCACTACCAGAACACCAGATCCAAACAGCAACACCAAAAGCATGTCAGCCATCAAATATGAGGTTTTATAACAAATTAGGCTCGTGCTCTGACCTACCTTTCCAGAACTGCAACTAATCTGTTCAATCCATTCAGGATTCCAAGTCATGTTATTTTACTGCCTCAGTGGGTCACATTGATATCTTCCTAGTAACCATCTCCAGATTAAAAAAAAAAAAAAAAAAAAAAAAAAGTATCATTCCTGAAACAACAAAGTACCTGGTTCTGCCTCACCGTTTGCTATCTACACAGCTGCTAGAAGCTGCTAAATCAGAATTCTGCAACAGGGCAGAAATAACTGAGATGAGAGAAAATTTTCAAAGAAATAGCGATGCAAGAAGCTTGCCAGCAATCACAACAGAGGACACAAGTCCTGGAATAGATAATACTGGGAGGGTGGAGGATGTGTTTCCTGTCTCAATTGCTCTGCAAGGCTTTCCCCATCTAGATGAAGAAAAGACACATGCGTACATTTGATTTCAAAACCATCAGAAGATTACTTTTAATAAGCTGATCTCTGGTAAATAGCTAGCTGTAAAAAGGCTGCATATTCACATGCACACTTTATAGCATCTTGAGTGTTTTTACCTGATACTTGAGTCCCCAGACTTTGGCTGTTTGCATTAGATATAGACCTTTCACAGATACTTTCCTGCAGCTTGATTATCTCTCTTGATGGAGCAAGGAGCAATCTGTCCACTTAGCTCAGTACAAATGCACTAGCGTTAAGTATGATTATATCATCTCTCATCAGACTACATGTTCCGTATTACAGACACCCATTCATTTTTATATTGAAAATATAATTTCGCTGTTAAGACAGCAAAGCCTCCTAAAGTCAAGGCAAATATTTCCGAGTCAGGAGGAATTTAAGAAAATACTATTTTTAATTGGTTGTAAACATCCTCCTTGTTCCATGTTCACAAGGGTTGATGTAGGATTAATATGTGGTGTTATGACTACCCAAATTGTCTAAGCAGGAATAACAGTCTTGAAACCCAAACACTGAATTCTTGTGTTCATCAGGTGGTCTCAGTACAGTTACCTTAATCTTTACATCAACCTGTAGAGGTATGCAACTACTTCACAATCCTTGAGGACTCCTGCTCAAGGAAGGGATGAAAATTAGGTTTAATTCAACTACTGTGATAAGAGTTCAGCAATAAGAAGAAAAAATGAACACTGCATGAACCTATCTGTAATCTATACAGCAGCAAGTATTATACAAGTTCGTCCATGATGGCAAAATTTATGTTGAGAGTTATTGTATCAGAGCGATTACATTATACAGGACCTGAAATATATGTCCTATTCCTAATACAGTCTAAGCATACTTTCTTTCTGCAGGAACCTCCTTTAGATGCACTGTTCATCACTGTTTCTCTATAAGAATTGACCATCTCACTCTATGACATGCATGTTACCCTGCAGACAAGTTAGTATATCATCATAAAGGTTGTAAGTACATCCTTCTCCATCCTAGAACTAAAACTTCAACTTTTTAATCAGCACAACAGCAGAAGTTGTAATACTGTATTTCCAAAGATTGCTTTGTCTTATGCCATGTGGTGTCAACAATTCAATGCTAATAGATGATGTTGCTGTGTATTTTCTAGGAAGCCATGAAACATTTCCTTTCTGCCATCTGCAGAATTTCAGTRCAGTAAATGAAGCATTTATCTTCAAGAAAAGAGCATAAATAACTAAGATTTTTATTGTAAAGCATTGCTAATTATCTGTGTGGCATGCAGTGCTAAGCCAAGCAGTGTTTCCATTCTGTCTGCTTCATGTTTGGAAGTTATGGACTCTCCAATAGGCTGTAAACAGGCCATGCCAATCTGAACAATCGTGCCTTACAGAAATGTTGCTTTTGCTTTTCTGTTTTCAAGGGCTGTCAGTGCCGTCCAGAGAAATAGTGTGTCATCTTTACAGCCAAGAGCTGAAGAACTGTTATAGCTTTGGTTTGGATCATGTCTGTGCTCCACAACTTTTTAAACATCTTACAGTCTAAACAACATTAGCCACCTTTTCTAGCTCTTGAGCATACTGAATTATGGAATGAGTCATCATCTGAGAAGGATCTCCAAGACTTACCATTGGATCACTAGTTAAAACTTCTCTCTTTAATTAAGCCTAAGACGACACCAAGTCTAACAAATATAGAAGATTCCAAGAGACAAGTTTCTAATATTACAACATTTCCATTTTAGGCAAATTAGATGAGGAAATACAAATTTGTGAAAAACGCAATTTTTTGCTGAAGTTATCACTATAAAGATCAAAAAATGTATTTGTACAGATTAGCAATATACCCATAATAAAGAGACTTAACTTCCAGATTGTTGCCTTTAAATTTGGGAGGAGTATAGCTTCCTCTACTGATGCAGATTTTCCAGAAATAATTGACATAAATTTGCCAGATCAGCGTGGCAAGCTCGGCAAACTGACTATTTGTGTCATTTATCTCTTTTTGAGGTAGTAAATACTTTTACAGGTATTAACTGCTTTCTACAAGCTGCTTTGTTACCCTTTTAAGTGAAGGCAGTGATGTAGTGGTTCATATTTTCTGTCCTACTGCTCTTTATTTACTTTACTTGGAAGGGGATTCAGCAGCATAAGCCTTAAAAGATTCACACCTGATTTTTTGCTAATATGCAAACCACATAAGAGAGCAAGTAAATCAATAAATAAAAGCTTGATTGTACTAACCTGGGATGTTTCTGGGTAGCTTAGTATTAATAACAAAGTGTCCACTTGGAGAATTTGTTTTCCATGGAATAACCAACAAAAAGGTTTGTCAACTGAAAACTCACATTTTTGTCTGGCTATCAATGGCAAGCAGACAAGACCATTTGATTCGGGCCCTGCAAGTTGCTCCATGGCCAAAATCTCTCTCAAGCTTAGTTGCCAGCATCCGAAGTGTAACTGGATCCACACAGAAGCAACTAAAATAGTTCCAGTGATGGAATTTTTATGTCCCTTTTAATAAGTAATATTAACATTTTGAAGTTTTTGATTACTTGTGCTGAATTCAGGCTTTTTCACTACRCGTTTAGCAGTACTTTTGTACTGCAATCAACAGCTATTACAGTTGTTCAGACACAGCTGAACTAAATTGCTCTAAAGCTTTTTAAAACTCCACTCACAGCTGCACTGAGCTCACAAGAGTAACTCGGCTGACCTATGGGTCATGAGAAAATCACATCTTATGCTGCAGATACAGACGCTAGCTATGCAGCTAAGACATCTGTACTCACTGGGTAAGTTACAGAATCACAGAATCATTCGGGTTTGAAAAGACCTTTAAGATCATCAAGTCCAACCATAAACCTTAAAGTTGGACCATATAGCAATCAGGATGCAAATAACCTGCACACAACATATCTATACCATTACAGATTTCAAGCAAAAGGTATTTCCATGGTACTCTATCACTCCATTATAAGCAACACATTCATTAAAACAGTGCGGTAGCTATGCTGAGCTTGGTGTTTTCTTTCCAGTCACTTGGAAGCTATTTAAACCTCCAGCTGCCCTGTGGATCATTCCTACTAATCTTAGCTTGAGATGGGCCTACCAGTCCATCTTTGAAAAGAGCTATATGCATTAGCTAAAAATAGAAGTTTCATGGCACTTCTTCCACAGTAACTCAGAAAGAGCTATTTGTTCAGCTGTATTACTAGCTCATATAAGACGTCTTTAGTTTGAAAACATTGCAAGTAAAATGCCTTCCTTGTTTCCTCTCCCTCCCCATAATTTACTAATACATGTACAATTAAAGGAAATTAACTCCTTCAAGACATACAATTCAAAATGTAGAAAGTGATGGAGGGGGAAGTGGTTTTTTTATTTAATAAGGTTATGACCTTCTTAATTAACATTTGCTTCCAGGTAGACTTTAAGAAACCCTTACTCATTTTTCAGTCTATACATTTGGAGTTATTTACCACCAAACAAGATTCCATTTAATGCAACTTTTACCTATTCATTTCCATACAATTTAAGTTTGATAAAAATTCAATGAAACAGAACTGCAACAACTAAACATACTTAATCTAAGCTACCCAGTTCTTTGACTAATAACAAAAAAACACCCTCTTGGCAATTTTTAGTAGTAGCAGCTACGGCATGAAAAACATAATGCTTACCAACCAGCCAACATAGCAGTGTCTGCTTTCATACCTTTCCTCTTTCTCTGAAGAAATAAAAAGGAGGTGGTCACAGATTCGTATTTCTTTTCTGCAGTGTAATTCATTTTTTTCCTCTCTCTGCTTGATAAAATTTTTGTCTTTGGTTCTTTCTGAAACCAGTCATCTTCTAACAAGGGGCACTTCTTGCTCTAAGCCTTTGGAGGTTTATTTATTGATTGATTAACCAAAGATTTAGATTACTACTTTTACTGCACCTTTGGAGGCTGTATCAATMCATTGTATCAAGATTCCTCTTTCACTTAGTGCTTCCAGTGCCTTTTTCCAAGTATGATCCTATGACTGCTACGCAGCAATTTGGGGCCGGGTGGGGGGAAGTTAATATCCAACCCCCATTATTCACATTTTCCTCAAACTTTAAGAGGACTCTCTTAATTGAATACTTTTGTAACAGTGCTCCTGCGAAAACAAAAGAAGATTCCAAAAGCTTTTCCCTGAAGTAACTGCATTGTCTGCATGCAGCTAAACCAACACGCATGAACCCCTGGCTTCTCAGCTTTTAGCAGGAATTCCCTCTCCACCACAGTTAAATAATTGTCCAGCGGCTAGTCGGTATCATCCGGGAGGGAGATACAATGACCCCAACACACGTAAAGCAAAGCTCACCTTTTTCTTGAGGCTGTAACAATCCCGTGATGTATTTCAGTAGATTTAAACTTCAGCTTTTAAATTTCAACAAATCTAAAAACATCTTGCTGCATGGTGCCTGATACGTGCTTTCACCTCACTAATGCTAACCGCCTACTGCTTGCAGCTTGGTAACCTTGCACCCAAACTGCCAGGGGGCTGTTTTCCAGAGCCTCTGTAGCAGGTTTTTTTCCTTTGCTGCTCTTGTGTGTTACTGCCATGGGCCTTGCACCTGCAAACCCCAACAGTGCTTCTCATGGGAAGCCACCCCCGCCAGCATAAGGATCACCCTTCCTCGCTTTCTCCTTTCTTTGCCTTTTGTCTTTGAAGATTTTAGTTTACATTAGAGAAAACCAAACGTAATGCATAACAAAGTAGAAAATAGTCATAGAGATGCTTGATAAACATTACTGGATAATATATGTGCACAGAGATTTAACAACCAATGTGCAACACTTGCATTTGATTAGCATACTCCAATCAGCAGTAACAACCAATAGGGAGTTCAAACAGGTCCCAAGGAAAGCCAGGGCAGAGTGTCATCGTCAGCCTCATGTTTATCATCGCCACATGCTGCAGTGGAGGCAGAGACAGGCCAGCCCCAGAGGGTGCTCAGCTGGGACCCCTCACTGCTCTACCTGGGAAGAGCCCCCTCGCTCTCTCCCTCCCCGCCCTTCTGTTGTTGTTTATTTCCCTCCCCCCCCAAAAAAAAAAAAATCTTTCACCACTAGAGTCAGTGTATGCCATCAGCTAAAAATCCTGCTAATAAATCCTTGTGGATATGAACTTCTTGCTTATACATCCTTTTTGCAACACTCTAAAATTTTATAGAAAATTAAAATAAGATTAAATGCAATGATTTAATAGAGAGGAGTTCTGTGCTTCTTGACCTAATTTATATTAATAAACAATTCACCACGCGTAATAAGCATTTTTCTTGAAGGGGTCAAAAACTTTGAAAACAGAAAACAATTCAGAGCAGGAAGAAGGTGAGTTTTATTTCCTTTTCAAACTAGTTATCTTCAGAAATATACATGAGAAATCCTGACTTCCACATTTTCCATTTTCCTGTCTTAAAATGTGTCAAATGAACTTCATAAAAGGCAGAATTTATGTTATTTTCCCCATGCTGGAGGTTTAAAATGGTTTTGATATATAAATTTTTAGGCATCGAGTGGTGATGAAATAGAAACTACATCCTAGTCCCTCCAACTTCTGGCACCTGATTGCACATGCAAGTTATGCTCTCATAATCCTTTAACAGTTGCAGCTTGCGTACACCACCCACTATTATCTGCCAAATAAAGCACTTTTTTTCTGTAGTAAAAAGCTGATGGTCCTTTCAAGTTGCTGTGTTCATCTGTGCTATGGAAAAACTCTGTATACTTTTTTTATAAACTATTATCCAACGTGCAGAAGCTCAAGTCACGTATTTCAGTTATAAAATACCAGCTTCTCCTGTGTTCTGCTAATAAAAGTAAAATCATTTAAGTTACTCTAAAAATTGCAATTTAGACCATTTTTCAACCTGCCATAACAACTCTGTCGGGTTCACAGGTGCAAGGCACAAGAACAACAGTGTGGGAACCGCGAGAGAAAAACTGTTGTGGTATACAGATTAGAAGGCACAACTCAACATTCAGTATCATGAAGGATTTATTGGTTCAGGAACCTGAAGTTTCTAATATCCTTTATACTACGTACTGATATATTATCTTTCATCATGATACTTTAGCAGTGTCTTCAGCTTTTCTAGGAGTCCTGAATGCCTCCGACATCTTCACAGAGGGCACCTCCCTTCTGTTTCTTCAGCCAAGCAGGAAAGGCAGCTCCAACTGACAACTGATTTGAGTACAAATGGAGTAAATACTTGAGGGCAAATCTGTACTCAAAATACTGAGGAAATGAAGGGGGTTTTGTCCTGAAAGAGCCCCCAAGAACTCTCCTGTAACTCGGCCTGCCCTTCTTTACCCTAGAAGACATAAGCAATGCCAAGTGCCATTCTCTGCATTTAGCCTTTTTGTTCACTTTTAATCCACTACTCGTAATACCCTACAATCCACTGGGTATCCCAGAAACACAACAGTATGCAAGCCATGCTTTTATTTCCCAGAACTGTTGATGTTACCGTGCCCGTTTTTGTTGTGCGGTTAAACTGGACCAGCTGCAGCCTTTCGGCATCGGCAGTCTGACTGCACACAGCCAGAACACACACAGTGCTGTCCCCTGCCCCGCTGTTCAACCCTTGGTTCTCACTCCAACACCCTTCAGGTATTTCAAACCTCTACTCAGAAACCTAAGAACAGAAACAGAACTATATTTGCCAAAAACCAGATGTCTCCCTTTACATTTGGCATTACAGTGAGTATAGATTTCAAATTTCAATATTATATAAACAAATGCCAAAACCATTCAACTCCATAAAAGTGGCAATAATGCAAAGTTATAAGTTATCCTGGGCTTTCAGGGGTGTATGCCAGCAGCCTATGCCTACGTGGCATAYCTTCCAACTGYGTCAGAGAGGAACTTACTCCTTGGYGATAAATGAAACCTTTCTGGAAATAGCACCACCGCTACCGCCTGGGCAAATACACAGGTCAGAAAGCTGGAATTGCTGCCGAGCAACCRGAGCTGTGCAATTGCTGCTTCCTCGGCTAGCCGCCTCTCCCCTGCATATTCAGAGTGGAGGATGCAGGATGCCCTGCTGGCCTTATTAAACCTCTTTCTACTTCTGTGGTATGTGATTGTTATTTATCATGAAGTGTCATCATTCTTGATGTAAATGTTTGGAGTATGACACACTGTCTGGTCTAGATGAAGCGACAGAGGTCTTCCCTACCTGTAAATCTTTTGAATATTAATTGTAATGACGACATACTCCTTCATTACTAGTCACAGTTCTTTGGAAATGTGTCCTGTGTCTATTAAGCATTTCCAGATACATTATTTGGCTACTGAAACCTGAAATCAGTGGGGATCTCTGACATTCTTTTAACCAGTCACAGCCTGATTGTGGCCAAGAAAAATCCTTCTTTCCCTTCTAAACATTTGATGTCATGCTTTGTCCAAATATATTTAGCCAATATGATCCATATTGATATATTGCTCAACTGTCACCATATTCCAAACAAGACAGCGTACTTGGCTTTTTGATTTATTTTGATTAGAAATGCCTGTTAGAAAATTAAAGAAATCTACCCATAGTTCTCATGCTACTGCATTGGTTTCTCTTTCCATCGCTGCATATTCTTTCAACTTCTTGTAATATCCTACTGGTAATGAAAACAAAAAGCAGTTTTTCCTGTCTTCCAGCAGGTTAGCTATCATTAGCCATCATTAAGATGGCTACAGCCATCTTCTACTACAGTAACAGCTGTCCCATGCAATTCGCTGCATGCTTTGTTATTCAGTAACTGTATCCAGTGGTTTATCTGCCACCAATTAGCAAGCGGATACTTTTAAATCTGATCAAAGACATCCAATCTTTGCTCCAAAAAAATACAAGCACAAAAGTCAGCAAATTTCTCTCTCTTCAGCACACATTAGAGGTTCCATCTTTTCATCCACCTTTTCTTTCCAGTTTCCACACCTTAAACCATCTCTCCTTGCATCTTTGCATGCGTCCTCAGAGAGACACAAATTATGCAGCTTTCTGCCCCTGTTCATTTTGATGTACATTGGTGAATGCAGGATTTTTCTTAGGAATGACTTGCTGGGTTATAACTGCTGCAACACGCGTACGTGAATTCAGTGACGTAGAGCAATCTGCCTCTGKCAGAAGCTGAACCCATAACCTCTTCTGTATTTTCGTTTGTTTCAGAACAGAAATACTAATAAGGTTTAAGGACCATTTCCTATCAGGACAATACCAAAATTATGGCATATAGAATTAGGCCGAAGTTGTATCCTTTATTGGAGAGGAGGGCATTTTATTTCTTTCAAGAAAGTCATTGCCAAACAGCTGTCACGGTCTTAAACATTTTCCCTTATTTTCACTGATACGTCAAATGATTTTCCCTGTTTACACGACTTTACACCCGATATTGAGCAATTCTTAGTGTCCTAATTTCATTTTCCTGAGAAAGTGCCAACACTGGAGAGGCGTTCATTAAGTATCTCCCATTACTATTTTTACAAATCCAATTACACCCACTGGGGAGGCAGTGGCAAAGGAATCTTTCTTTCCATGTGGGCTACCATGCCTGAACCTCCCCAAATTTAAGGTAGAAGTGAAAAATAAAGAATAATAAAGATTATGGTGGTCTGTTTAATAAAAACTCCCATTAAGGCAGGTCACCCTGCACAACAGAGTAACACAGCTGCTTTCTTGTCCTCAGTGGTTAAACTGTGAATTGCTCATGTGTGGAAGGAATCCTCCTTCATCTCTATCTTCCTGCACCCCATTCAATGCAAAATATAGGCTGCTAAAACGTAGGAGGATATTTTTGGTCATTGAGAAGTTACATCATCAAGTCACTTTCCAGAAAAGAGACAAAACAAGACACGCGTACTTACCAATACGGACTTAATTCCCAAGTTGCTCAAGAGCAAGAGTTTCCAGCCCATGAAGGTGTTAAATGATAAATATAATCAAACTATACACTTCAAAAAAAAAGTTCTGACTATTTAGTCTCATAGTCACATACCCATGAAAGCAAAAGAAGAAAGCAGCAGTCGAATTCTCAACTGAATAATGCTATGATCAAAATTTAAATGAATGTTAACAAAGAGATAGTGGCTTCATTTTTATCCTTAGCTCCACATATCAACTAATTAATTAATTAATTTTCTTAATTAATTTCTTGTAAACCCAATAATGTCTTTTTATGAAAGGTTAGGGTATTCTAGATGATATTACCACAGCATTGGGCTGATTCTCTTGACTTGAAGGTTATAAGTTTCAGTAGGACAGGCCTCCTGGTAAACACGTTACTCTTACAAGCGATAGGCACAATAACTTGTTATATTTGTAATTGTACAGAAACATCAGCCYGAATGGTTTTGAATGCGTCCTGGAAAATACTGCAAAAGTTAAGAGCAAGGTGCATTTGGATTGCTTTAACGTTATGGAAATCTAATAGAATCCAACCATCCCTGTATCTATTAACTACACACTCCTTTCAGGAAAAGGTAATTGAGTTAGCTTCCATTAATAGTGAAAGACCATCCTGCAAACTTTCTTGCTTTTAGATACATTGCGGACTCAGCCAAAACAAAGGGAAAACAAAGAGTTTACAAACGAATAGTTTCACTAAATGCTAACACTTGAAAGTGTTGTATAATTAATTGTGTGTTTCGACTCAACAAAACTAGTAATAAAACAATTATCAGAGTAGAGCCGAAAGCAACAGGCTTCCAGCGCGAGGCAGGAAACAGGATCTGTCARTGCCCATTATACTATTCCTCTTCTTTCCCAGCAGGTCTCAAGAGCATCCTCTGTTACTGAAAGATGAACCTTAAGTGTTTTCATACCTGAAGACTTGTCACAAGACAAGTAATTAACATTAGAAACAGCTGCCCTCTTAAAATTACAACAAGACGTATTTTGTTTATAAACAAAAAAAGTTCGTGAATTTCATCACAGATAAAAATACCTTCTCAGGGGAGGCAACAGGGGAAATTACCCCTAGTTATCTTCTCTTACCAACGTATACAGGCATCTCGGAAAAACAAGGAGATAGCCAGTAGCCGCTGTGCCGCACAGAATGAGTACACAGGTGCACACGACCTCCGACCGCAGCCCGGGCCGGACGCCTTCTCCCGCAAAAATCTTACGGAAAAAAAGTTGCCGAAGAAGAACCGCTCTGAAACTTCGTTTTTCACGCAGGCTCCAAACGCCGGGAAGCTCATTCCACCCGCGCGACCTCCCCTAAGCACGGATTCCTCCCCCCCGGTCGCCGTCAGACACCGCAGCCGCCTCTCCCAGGCTCCCGGCCGGCCGGCCGGGCCKRGCGCCGGGCCGAGCCGCCGCGGGGGCTCCGGGGGAGCGAGCGGCGGTGCGTCCTGCCCCGGGATGCTCGGCCATGGCCGCGCTCCCTTTCTCGCTTGATTTTTGCGTGTGTTTGTTGCGGCAGCCAGCCGGGCCGGCCCCGCAGCGCTGCCCCCGCCCGCCCCCGCCGCACCTGCGTTTCCTTGCCGCTCTCCGGCGGGGCCAGGGGCTGTCCCGGCCTGTCGCG